>CAEFZY010020470.1:0-37721 GCA_903066815.1 Brachyrhaphis roseni | reverse complement strand
TTACTACCCCATATGATCATTTTCTCCAAATATCAGATTTTTCCTGCAACTACAACTTAATTTGAGCCTGAGAGGGTTAAAACACAGTTAACCCAAATACTGACCAAATGAATCTAAACTTCTGAATTAGAGGAAAGTTGCAGAAGTAGTTTTATGAGTAGTGATGAGATGTGCAGTTCCACCAGGTGTTTGTTAATTGGTGTTGCCACTAGTCTGGAGGAGCTGAGTGGGGAAGACTTTGTGAAAGCAAGCGTTTATGCACCCCAAATGGCTTCCATGGGAGATTAAAGTATCATTTCAACACTTCAGACATGTTTCTGATGAGGGAATGACATTATAATATCGCATAAAGTTACAAAAAAGTCAATTTTACATAATATTCCCTCTTCAAGCAGGTCAAAAAATATGGAGTGTTGTTCAGTCCATCATAAGAATGAGTAAACATATCAAAACTTGTCAACACACCTAGACTGACACACAAATGACTCGAACATGGCAAACAGAACGACACATCATCCTGACCCCCAAATTCTCAAACTTTCACCTCATTGTTTTTCCGAGGGATGAGCAGGAAACACAAGTGTGACCCCCTTTTAAACCGTCATGACCTGAAGAATCTCCTGGAAACAGCCTGGTGCCTGATAACACAAAATACCTTCCAGAGGTCCTGAAGGGTTTAGGGCAGAACGAGTCAAAGCTGTTTATGTGGCATGAATGGGGACAATTCATGGTTTTCAGATTATGTTTGCTTTTCATACAGAACTAAAGAAAAAGATGTCAACAATTGTATATACAGCTCTGGAAAAAATGAAGAGTCCACTACACTTAAAACATCTTGGTGGTTTTCACCAAAATATGGATTTCTGAACTCTTCCTGAGTTAAAACATCAGTATTGTTGTTTCTAAATGAATATGAACTTGTTTTCTTTGCAAGAACTGTATCTTTTTTCTTATTTTGACCATTTCTTATTTTCTGCAAATAAATAAAAAAAATTTGCTTGGAATTTCAGAGACATGTTGTCAGTAGTTCATAGAATAAAAGAACAATGTTCATTTTACTCAAACATTTACCTGTAAAAAGTAAAATCAGAGAGACTGATCATTTTAATGGTCTCTTATTTTTTCCAGAGCTAGACAACATAATTTTTTGTCCACCTAAACTGGACATGGAACGGTTTTAAACTAGTGTCTGATCTTTCAATCACTTCTACTAAAACTGAAGACAATGACTCTCAATGTGCTGCCACGATAAGATGCCATCTGTCCAATAACTCCAATCAAGAAATTTATTTCCTATTAAATATCCCACAGTCAGCTGCTGTAAAGGGGGATTTATTATGCAAAATTCATATTTTTTATTTTTTTGTGCTTCCATCTGGCTCTCAATTAATTCTAAAAACAAAGAAATCTGTAAAAACCAACCAAGTTAATGTTTTTTTTTTTTTTTTTGGTGTCTGGAAAATTAGTTGTTTTGAAAACCTTCTGAATGCAACGTCACAAATCAGCAGTTTTACACTGTTAGGGTCTACAGAGGAAACCAGAGGTTTATACAAACTATGTAAAAAGTGTCTGACATGAAATCAGAAAACATTTTTCCTGTTTTAGTCAATGAGGATTACTAACATTTTTCTATTTGATAAATGCCAGAATAATGAGAGTAAGAATTTTTATAATGTTTTATTATAGAGGCAAAAGTTTACCGGTAAAGTCACAAAAATGTGGGACATTCTTTGTAAGCTCCTGGTAGGTTTTATTGAAAAATGCATATGTATCTTTTTATATAGTGTATGTAAACTTTTGGTTTCAACTGTATTTCAGAAACGATTGTGACATTTTTATTCAATCACAAACTGCAATGCAGGTATAGGGAATAATTACACACTGATATGTGCTTTTTACACATTTTAACTAGAATTTTTTTATTTAATTATTTGTATATTTCATATTTTGTATTTTTCTACTTGACAGATCAAAAAATGGATTTGTCAACAGAAAAAGAAAACCCCCTTTTGATAATTTTATATTAAATCAAAATGACTAATGTTATGTAAACGAATCTTTTAAGAGTCTCTCTCTTATGCAATCTTTATTACAAAACTCGTTTCTGCAGGTTGGATGTGAAACCAAAGAGACAACGAAACAGAACTGGACAGAATAACCGGATTATTATTCTAATAGCGAATCTCTGCCAAGTTCCTGTTCCGGATTGGTTTATATAAACTATTCCTAAATGACTCCAGGAAATTAACGTAATATTAAAACAAACGTCTCATGTTGACACCATGTTGTTTACACAAGTGGAAACAGGAGTAAGGGTGATTCAGTGGAAGATAAGCTGACCATTTGCTGCACAGCAAATAATGATGACTCACACAATAAGCCATAAACCATCCATCCATTTTCTTACACCCTTGTCCCCAGTGGGGTCGGGAGGTTCTGGTGTCTTTCTCCAGCTAACGTTCCGGGCGAGAGGCGGTTTCACCCTGGACAAGTTGCCAATCTGTCGCAGGGCAACACAGAGACAGACAGGACAAACAACACACACCCCCACACACACCCTCTCACACCTAGGGAGAATTTGGAAAGACCAATTACAGTCATGTTTTTGGACAGTGGGAGGAAGCCGGAGTATCCGGAGAGAACCCACGCATGCACAGGGAAAACACTGTGCAGCCTAAAAAATATATTTTAGTTGAACAGAAATGTATATGTGACCATAAACAGGCCTTTTAACACATCTTATATTTCTGAGAGCTAATTAGTGAACAATGAGAGGAGACGATTTTATCAGTGGTCTTTGATAGAGTAGCACAGATTCTTGTGTCTACTTCCACAGAGTGATACTTCAGACTCAGACATTTTATTTAATCTGTAAAGGAAGCATGTTTGTTTGTTCTATACATGGACCCCTCTGGATGACTCAAACATCTCTGAGTCCGTGCTAGGTTGACAGATTTTGCTTTTTCCCCTAATAAATCAAGTGTGATTTAACAATAAGTCTGTGTTTATGTTTCAGCAGACTCATTTTAAGCTAATCCATCATGTGTGCTCATGCGTTCTGCTTTTCTTGGCTCTTACAGAGTGTGTTGAGGAGGCTACTTTTCCCTGCGTTGGTGGCACCAGCGATCACCACATGGACCCCGCTGCGAAGCCTCTCGCCTCGCCGCTCATCCTTCAGATGCTGCTCGATCTCTGCTTGCAGCTCACACACTGAGATGTCCACTAATGGAGGAGGAAAAAAGTTACTGCACAGAACAGCAAACGATGGAGGGTTTAGAGTCACTTCAGGGCTTTAAAGTTGTTGTTCTTCAGAGCCTGTTAAGTTTTGAGTGCAGACTGTTATAAAAAGAGTAAATTATACAATTGATTCAGGCAATTATACAATTTACTTGTGGCACATTCTTCAAACTTGTATATTAGACCTTCTTCACTCAGGAACAAATAAATAAAATCCAATGGATCAAGCTGCCTGTGCGTGATTTAATCTCTGTATAAATCCTCTTTAAAGAATGTTAGAAAAAAATCAAAGGGTGTTTCCTTAAACAGATAAAAATTTTTACTAACTCACAAAGGAAACTTACCTCGACTGTATTGAATGAGAATGTATACAACTGAATTTATCTGGGGAATATATAAATTGGATCTTGCAGAGTTTCTTGAGGCAACAGTTGTTGTGAATTTAGTTGAATCCTGGAATAAATCCTGACAAAACCTCTTCAGACCAGGACAGAGGTTGACATTCCAGCAGGATATCAGCAATAAACATACAAATTCATATGATACAATTGCTTAGTTATCCCACACCGACAAGACTTAAAATTTGATGCTGAACCGTAACCGCGGTAAAAGGTTTTTCTGCAAAATATTCACTCAAGTGGGTTGAACTGAATTAATAGTTCTTCAAAATCTAAAGGAAATTATAAAGAGTCTGAGTTACTGGCCTCAAAGTGAATCTGCTGCGGGATCCACTCCGGCTGTCATTCATACACACCTTGGTCTAAAACTCCTTCCTCGATGAGCTCATCCTCGCTGAAGTCTATAAAGGCTTCGACATGGGCTAAAGTCTGGAAAGAGGCAGAAACAGTCTGAGTGCAGCATGCAATGTGTTAAAAACAAGTCCAACCCCAATTCAGCCGCTTGCAGAAACATGTGCAGATGTAATAACGTGAAGTAATTGTGCTTTTAATGACGAGGCTAATATCCTTACTGTAGCCTTACTGTCTGACATGTTTCTGTGGAGGAAACGTTGCTATTAATGTTGTTCCAGTTAAGTCATTTATGTCCAGCCAAAAGATTTTAATCAGTTAAACTAAACACCTTGTTTCTTTTCTTTGTCAACCACTCTGTTTTTTTAGTTATTGTTGAACAGAATTAACAAGTTTTTGACAAGATAACATTTGAACCGTAAATATTTTGGCAGGCAGAGGATTTTATGGTCGACTATATGACTGTGTGGCTTTGAGCAGGATATTTAATTAAACTGTCTTAAAGTGTTTTATGTCTTTAATCATCTGTGATTCCACCCTAAACAAGACAAAGTGACTTTAAAAAGTGAAATGGGTTTTTATCTTGTGCTTGGAGATAATTTAATGTGCAGAAAATAAGAAAATAAAGAGCTGTATAAAATATTTTGCTCCCTTGCAGACTTTTAAAGAGTTTGGTTTAAAACAATCAGACCAAAATAAACAGAATAAATACAAAAATTCAACTTTAAAGTTTTTTTTGACTGAAAATCATCTACAAGTGGTGAAAAACATCCAGTGTTTCCTCAAAATGGCACACAAAGGAAGAAAGAGAAAAAGAAATGGGAGAGGGCCTATTATTCTACCTTGTGGTACCCCATAAAAAGGAAGCACAAAGAAGGACATAAAATCACATATGCCAACTCAAATATGTCTCACTGCCAAACAGGAACAAAACAAGTCCCACAAAGATGTGAAACAAGGAGGAGTCAAATCTCAAAGCAAAGAGTACAACAGGGTTAGAATCACGATTGATTTAAGGAATTTTATTTCAGTGCTGCCTGTGACACCTTTTAAAACCTCACTAAAATTGCATTTACCGGCATGACAAAGTCAAAATTTAAATGTATTTTTAGAGAGGAATGTTGACAGTGATTCAAACCTTATCTCTCTCCATTTCTACTCAAATTCTTGATGAATTTTTTCCCTCTGTGCTACGTGGTTCTTTTTCATCTTAATCTAAAGTACATAAGGAAAAATGCTTCGATATTTCCACCCCAACAAGATCGGCATCTTGATAAACATTAAGGAACATACACACAATAGTAGAGTAGCTGCAGAAAAACAGGAAGCATCAGACTCCAGCACTTTGCCCCGTTCAGCTACATGGAAAGCCATTAAAAACGTAGCATTGTTTAGGTGTCAGATAAAGATTTGACCCCTGTCATCATACAGATTGCATACTGCTGATTAGCTGTGTTCTCAGAAATCTGAGTGCCGAATAACAGACCGAACATCCAGCTTCAAGAAACCAAAGCTGCTGACAAGCAGATGAAACAAAGCTTCTCAGGGGAGAACACCTGGATCGGCTGGTGGGGTTTGCTGCCAAAACCATTTACAGTGGAAGTAGTTCTGGCCAACTTCCACTGGGATGAAACCATTCACCTGCGGTCACTGACCTTCTGTGCTAAGCTGCTTTCACAGGATATGTGAAAGAAACTCAACTTTTGTAACTATTAAATCTAAATGAGAAACACATACATCCGATGACTCCTTAAAAAAGTTAGGAGGATGTTCAGACAGAGAGACAGCATCAGTACTCACTGGTGCATTTTATAGAAGTGCAAATTATAAGGTTATTTCAGAATTTCTTACTCGACACTGAGCAGATCCATATTTATTTTTTCTAGTTGACCTTAAAAATTATGACAGAGTATAAGTGCCAGCCTAAGAAAATTTTGTTTTCTCAAATTACGAGAATCAAGCCATAATATTATGATGATAAAACTGTATGACAATAAAGTTATAATACTACAAGATAATGTTGTAATGAGTATATAGTTCTAATTTTACTAGAATAAAGTTGTGATAATGCAAGAAAAGAGTCATAATAATATCATAATAAAGTATTAGAAGAATAAAGTAGAAATTTTATGAGAACTCCTACACAAAAAGTCAAATCACTGCAATAAAATGAGAAATATTGAGAATCTTATGAAATTATACTTTAGTATTGGTTTTACAAGTTGGAAATACTTTATCTTTCAACACATCAACATAAAATTATTACCAGTAGCAGTAGCAGATTGTGCAAACTACTGAGTCTATTTTTAAGAAAGAAGCACACGGAGTAGCCAAGCTGGTCGTGGTCACATCAAATGCTGATAAATATAGAAGCTTTGTTCTTAATAAAACACATTTTTCTTGTAATTTTATTACTTTCTCATAGCAATACTTGTATCAGAATAAAAATTATGATACTTCATAGAATAAAGGTCCTTTACATTTTTTGTCATGTTACATCTATAAACGCCAAATCAATTAAGACTTTACGCATTTGACAAATACAAAGTAGTGCATAACCGAGACGTTAAAGGACAAATTTTAAGTTCTATACGATTTTTACAAATTATATAATAGCGTAATATGATGGTCGTGTAATCAGCAAGTAGAGTCCACTTGTGTTTAATTGAATGTCAGTATAAATTCCACTAATCTCATAGAATGTTTTGTAATTATGAGAAATTAAAAAGCTTTATCTTATTAAGTAACCACTGGGGGAAGGAGAGGTTTAGTCACTGAGTCAGTAAAGACACTCAAGGTAACTCTGGAGGAGATGCAGAGATTTACAGCTCAGACAGGACAGCTCAACGGGAATGAATGCAGCTGGAAGTCAGTATTCGTCTCAGATAAATCAAACAAAGTGATTATGTTTTCAAGCACAGTCATATGTTATGCAATAGAAAACAACATTCAGTGCTGTATAGAAGTAATCAAATGTTGCAATTTAGCTGCAAGTTTCCTGGATAACTTAACAGTCACAGGCAGAAAGTCAGTGTTTATACAGTATCAGCATCAGAATCAGAAATCTTATTTTCTGCATAAAGTAACAGGATAAGAAGTGGCAAAATAATCACGTGTTTATCGATTTGTTTTTTGACTGTTGGCATTAGAAACACACGTACTACATGTCCTACAGCCACATAAAAACAGGAAGTCTGATTCCTTTAAGAGCAGCTGTAGAGATAAAAACAAAAACAACAAAAGCTTTGTGTGGGAGTAAAACCACTGAGGTCTGACCTGCAGCTCGACACGGACCTCTTCTTCCCAAACTCTCTTCAAAACAATAAAAAAAAATCAAAGAGTTCAGCTCACTTTTTATTCCAGACACTTAAATAACTTTAATAATCTCCATTTTTATGCAACAATTTTGTCATCAAAGTGTTTTTATAGATATCTCCTATAGGGAAAGGCTCAGGTTGTTATTTTTTTTTTATGTTTAGGAAAGTGCAACACATACAGCATCTTAAATCCAGCTACATTTAAATCTAATATTGGCTCTGGGGCCATTTGTGGCCCTTGAAATTGTTTTGTTCGGCCCCTGACCACAAGTAAAGGAAAGTAAAACATTTGGCCAACAAAATAGAAAATAATTGATGACCCAAAATATTTGGAAATTGTTTGTTTTTCTTTTAATAAGGCAACAGTTCAAAGTACCTTTTAATGTTTTGGATCTTTAATGATTTACAGATTTCTTTAATAAAAAACAGTTTATTGTTGAGGAGATAGAACTAAAGAAAAAAAAACACGTATTTAATTTGCCAGTTTGGGCTCTCGGCGCTCACTGACTTACCCGTTTCAGTCTGTGGCTCCAGTCCTGATAGAGGCGTCCCAGTTCTCCTGACATCTGTCTGAGAGCTTGTCTCCGCTGAGCCTCCGTCTCTGCATGGATCAGATCCCCGAGGCCTTCCACCTTCAAACAGAGTTATCCAGAATTACAAATCTGCATGTTTTTATTACAAAACATCTGCATTTATCTACGTTTGTTTATGCAGTATAATCCATTTTAACAGGTTTGAAAAAAATGTCCTCTCTTAATGTATCTCATGAGTTCTCTATTAAATACAGCTAAGTTTATGAAAAAAAATCTTAACTCGAATTATAGCAATCAAACCTTTTTGCAGTTAATATAATATGTGGTATCTTAGCAACTGCATGTGCCTATCTGCAGGTAATACTGTAAAAATCTAAATATTTTGTAAAGATGATAGTATATACTTAAGTGGATATTGTTATAAAAAGTCCTGGTAATAACTGGATTAGAATATGACATAAGATTGAATTTATATCATATGAAAGTGTCTATTTTTATCTGGAAAACCTTTCTGTAGATAGCTGCTTATTTTCTAAGGAAAGTAAACTTTTATAAACACACAAAGCTTTAATCTATAAAGGCCTAATAGCTGCATTTGTATATGAGTCTTTCACAACCCGGTGAAATAAACACCAGTGAGTAAATTTTGTTAACATTCCATACATTGGAATCGGCTTCATTAGATTTGACTCTTCACCCTACTGACAAACAAAACTTAAACACACAGGGTCAGAATACTTTTACGCTCTCCTCTGACTTACCTCCGTTAAATCGAGCTTCCCTGCGTGGAAAGCCCGCCGCGTGAACTCCCCAGCGTCAGCAGGCCTCATGCCAGGCACGCTTCCTGAAAAACACACGCACACACACTAACAGAAATGAAGAAATGGCATGATGTATGCATGCATCATGCACACAAAACACACACACACACAACCACAGGACAATCAAATAAAGGGCATCAGGGCATCGCAACTGGCAGATCTGCAGGTTAACAAAGGTTGCATGTGCATTGTTCGCTCAGCTGTTTTTCAAATCTCTTTAGGAGACCAAAGGGAAAACAAAACTATGCATGACAAATACACAGCAGAGAAAATATGCTAGATTATTATATTGGAAAGAGTTATTAGATTCTTTCAACAATACAAAAACATGACTGTTAGATTAATTTAGTTTCATTTAAATGGCTCTTAGCTATCCCTGAGTGCAGTCATGGTTTATGTTGCCCTGTGAAGGACTGGCGACCTGTCCAGTGTGTAACCTGCTTCTCGTACAATGGCTGCTGGAGAAAAGCATCAACCTCCCTCCTCCCACCAGGATAAGTGCGTATAGACAAGGGAAGGATGGATAAATATCACAGCATGGATTATACCATATAAATATTCCTGAATAATAAAAATCCCACAGCTCATGAACTAGCAGCCCTCCACTTTGCCTTGAGCAACACTGCCCTCTATGGAGTCCACAGAGAAACTGCTGAGAAACATTCTCTGAAAATCACAATAGGACCGGTCATGCCTGCCAGTGCAAATATTTTAAGTGCCTAAGAAACGTTGATGCCGGTGTCAGTTTTCCTTTTTAAGTCCAAGAAATGACTCTGAAGCGTAGAGAGTTTATAATCACACTGAAGGCTCAGTGCTTGAGAAAGTGAGGCTATAAATACCCGCAGACGGAGCCACTGGCACTCTGAAACCGAGCGTTACTTTACAGTTTATAATCCTGGGTCATGTTGTGATACATAGAGATGCAGGAGCAACAGTGTTCACCTAGAGCTTGTAAGACAGCAGTAATGACAGCAGGACCGCCGTGGATGTGGAACTCCACACTGTCTTCTCCAGTGAAACTATGAGGAGCTGATAACAGAAAAACAAAATTATCATCATAAGTATACCAACAAATATCCCCTCTTAGACTTTTAGTCAAGATCTTCTCTACATCAAGAAAACTTCCAACAAATTCCAAATAAATGTTTTATTGTAACAGAGCTACAAAATACAAAATAACAAAAAACCTGAAGCAAAAGATCCTTCTCTCTGTGTGTGATCCAACCTAAAAAAATGTTACAAGAAAAAGCTAAGTGTCACCAAAAGGAGGTTGCAAAATCTATTGAGATTCCTTAATGTGGAATTTCTTTACCCTCTAAGTAAATGTACACATTTCACCAACATTTTATGCTGCTGCAAAAAACTTTCAATTTATTTTAAGGCTTTTTCACATCTGTACCAAAACCACTTCTGCATAATTTGAAACCATTTCCTTTGTTATCTGAGAAAACAGTTTTGCATCAGTAACCTGAAGTAGTATGTCACAGCCAGAATGATACCAAAAAAACAAGATCTGAAGAGTGTGGGAGTCTAACCTGGGAACCAGAGGACCAATCCGCGGTCCAGTATTTCTTTAGAGTTGGGGTCTGTGATGCTACGTAACAGCGCAGTTCGTGGAGGAGGCAGCTGATTTCCGAGCCCAACCATACATCTTAATGCTGTGGCTGCAGCAGAACCACTGATGCGGACCACTGCTACCCCACATCTGCCATGACCTGATGACAAAGCGAAGATGGTGTCAGCATCTGCTAGTCCAGCCAGAACTCTGCCTCCAGAGGACAGACGATGATACAGAGCGAAGTTTCTGCAGGAGGAAAGGTAAATGTAATCTGCATTTTTTATTTGGACTCTTTAGTCATGTCAGGCCACAAGATGTTAGTAAACATATAGCACTGTTAAATAATTTTATGTGACAAAATACTTTCTTGCAGTTACTTCCTGACACATTTGCTTTACTTGTTACATGTTATCTTATCTGTAGGTTCCTAGATAAAGAAGGCTTCTACATTATCTTACAAAACTTACAAATATTTAGGATTCAGGAAAATATTTTTTGATTATTTATTACAGTGTAATGGACCTGAAACCTAATGTATAAATTAATTTACGTTCAATTAGATTAATTTTACAGGATTTTTTTAGTGCTTCAATAGTGATTAGAGCAAAAACAAATTCTTAACATCATGATATGAAATATCTTTAAACAAAAGTGATAGTAAGCATTTTTATTATGTTGGATCCCAACTTTTTAAAAATATATATATTTTAGATTTTAAGATATTTTCAATGACAACTTAAAACCTCCAGAATTTCTTCTTTTGTTGCTGCTTTGTGTGTTATAAAACTGATCTGAATGTAATTTGATTATTTTGTCTAACTATATTAAATTATTTGTTTTGAAATTCAACTCTTTTGAAAATGTAATTGCTATAGGTAAATATCTCTTTGGAAATAGTGCTACAACCTTATTTTATCACTGTGCTGTCCCTGGAGTTTTTAAAGGAATAAGCCAAATAAACTGGGACATATTGAATCTCTGCAATATGTCTGTAGGTTATTTTAATAGTTTGTGATGTGCAGACACAACATCGAATCATCTCTTGAATTGTAACGTCTTATTAACTAAAAATTGTCACATAATGGTTTGGGATAACTGACAAAGCGGGCAAAAATAAACAGCTGATTTTCTATCATTTTAAAAAGCACAAAGCCCCTGCATACATTTAGTTTGAGTTATACAAATATAGCATAAACAGTGAACAAACCTTGTCGCAAGTGTGCGGATCGCAGTTCTGTATATTCCTCCACAGACAGTTGAAACTGGCAGCATAATTGCAGAATAATACATTTAAACTTTAATTTATTTGCATTTTATTAAGTAATCTGAGATCTACACCGTCGGTACATTTTAACCTGTTAACTGCAAACAGGTGATTATGAGAGCGAAATGTTTGCTAACATACGGACAGGTGACAACCTGGGACCTTCAGTAAAAAGCAGACCCATGCTGTCGGCGTGTTCTTCCTGTTTCTGTGTTATTTTCCCCAGGATGTCTGCGACTGGTCAAAACGTTTTTTACGCAGACGTGTTCTCTATTTCTATTCGTCTAATCAACAGAGTCCCGCCCTTTGTGCATCGGAAAATCAGGTCCGTAAATACTGTTCTCCTCAAACGTTCCACCCCATTCCCTGACTGTTCGTCGGGACAGTTGACAGCAGAAGGGGAGGAGGAGAAGCTATTCTTTTTTATTCATTATTTTTTTCTCTCTTTTCTGCTCAATTTATAATGTCAAAAAAGCGTATATTACAAACCAGTGCCTTGTAATATGGTTTTTGAATATTCACTAAAGATTTAAAAAAAAAAAAAAGAGGGTGGAGTGGGAAGAATCTTCACAGTTTTACTCCAACAGTTAATTAAGGTGTTGCACTTTTAGCTTCAGCCACATTGAGGCAGGATCACAATCTGCTAGATCAGAGGTCTGCAACCTGGAGCTCTATAGCTAGAAGTAACTCTATGGTGCACTTAATATACAGTATTTAACAAATATTGCCTTGTATTAGTTTGTTCATTTGTTTTATGCTCACATAAAAAACAAAATAAAACAAAACAAACAAAAAAAAACACTGGCCCCATTCTGGTCCTCCTTTGGTGAATTTTTTCTATAACCACCACTGCATCTGTCTGACTATATTTTAAATAATTTGCATGTTAACAAATCAAATCTTATGTCAACAGGACAAGTTAATAATGCATTGCCAATATGGTAAGAGCCACCTTTAATTTAGTTTGGTAAAATAGTTAAAGCAGATCATAAATGATACAATAAACAATCAAAAAGACAAGGCTAGGTTTTCTTTAATTAGCCTCAGTGATAGATTGATGGTGCAGTTCAACACATGAACCATGAAAAACCTAAATATATAAGAGGTGCACATGACTAAGTAGATGATTCAGTTTGCAAGGACTTTCTCATGTCTGCAGCCATCAAAAAGCATATGACCTCATGAATGAAACATCATTCACATAAGTCAGTCATTATACCAAATGGAAATCATCAGACACAGAACTAAATGTGGTGAACATGTCCAAATCTGCAATTGAAAGCAGTGAATGTGTTTGTATTCAGTTTTCTTAGACTTCAAAGTAATCAAAATCATTTTAAGCTGAATCCTTTGTTTTGTGTTGCTTACATAGATATTTATGGTTTTGGCTTTTGTCAGTCTATCTCTATTATTCACAATGTTTTAATCATTGTTTAAACACACAATAATCGTGCATGCCGCACAATAAAATCACAGCGTCCAGACTTCATGTGCACTGATGTGAGTTTGTGGCCCACTGCAGAGTCTTGCAGCTGTCAACCCTCTGAGCTGGTGAGTAAGCAGAAATTCTGCTCCAACTGGACTTGCCTCTGAGTTGTGAACCATGATACCAAGGGGAGGGCCGTCAACCTGACGGAGTGGCTGCAAGGAGAGGCACAATGGAAGAGGTTTCTGATTGTATCCACACAGAACAGGTACAGCATGAGGCTTGGGATAATTTCTTTAACCTAATTTATAATTTATAGCATGCTCTGTGTGAGCAAACGGCATAAAGCAGCTGCTACCTCACAGCTCCTGAGTTCTGTATAAACACTTTGAAATGACACCAAGGGTGTCATTACTAATGACAAAATTCTCCTTGTAAAGAATAATTTTACATATTTGTTTGTTTATGCACACCAGCTCCATCAGTGGCTTTACAGATCCATGCATAAATAATATGATCTGTACCATAAATATTTGTTTTGATGTATATATATTTAATGGATAAACCACTATTGTCTTATGACAGACCACAGTCTACAAATTGAGTTATATCTGTCAGCAAACATGACACAATCTTCTGCAATGATACAATTTATATTTATCCTCAGACATGTTTAATGAGACACATTATAGCAGTTTAAAAACAACCTGCACACTGCCATTCTCGGTGAACTGGAAGGTGACGTACTTGTACCTTTACATGGACACTGATGAATATTTAATCAACAGCTATAAAAATAGGCTAAATGATAAATATATCATATAGCCTATTTAGTTTTCCAGGAAAGGGTGAGATAGTTAAAGGGATAGAGACTAGAAGACTCCTCTGCCAAAGAGGACTATTTTTATTCTCTAAATTTAAAATCAAATCTATGTAGATGCAATTGTTTGTTTGTTTTTGGTGATAAGATTGGGCATTTTATTTTTTTATGTTTTAATTTAATACTATGGTTCCGCAAGACACAACATCTATTCTATTAATATTTGCTAGACAAATGCAGGAATGATCCAGAAAACGACACTGATCAAATCCAAGACAGGAATACTGGTAAAAGTTAAATTGTTATAAGTTCCCTGAAAACAAAAATAACAAATTAAATTAAAAGTGGTTGATATATGATGACAACTTTGTGCTGCACCTTTTCTATTTTAAGAAAACCTTTGTAACAATAACTAATAAAATCTGGGCGACTTAAAACAACTTTTTCCTCACTTTTTTTTGTAGAAAAGCATAATTTTTGTTCTTATTCACAACTACTTGAACAACTGTGGAATCTGGAGATCATGTTGCAAAGAAGAATTTTTCATAAAATCAAGAGAATCATGGACCATCTTGTTCATGAGACTGTCATACAAAAATTGTTGAGTGTCTTCAGTCAGAGGCTTCTTCAGACTCGCAGTAATACAGACTTCTACAGGAGATCCTTTTTGCTCACAGCAATCAGCATCTACAAAAACTCTGAAGAAAACTTGGATATGACTTACAACATTTAGCTTCCCTTTGGGATCAATAAAGTATTTTTGAATTGCGTTGAAGTAAATTGAACTACTTTTCGTCTTTGTCAATCACATCAAATACTTATGAGATAAAATAAAGCTTGTAGTTGTTGTGAGACCAAATGGTAAGTTTGCCAGCAACACCTTTGCAGTAAACAGCAAAATGCGCATTTCTCTGACTTCTTGCAGCCAGGTAGAGTGATGAGTATAAAGGAACAATGCACATTTTTGCTCAGTTAACAATGTGAGCCATGCAGCAAACAATCACTCTGTATTTCTATTTCTGGCTTACTTGCAGAGTTCGCTGTATGGTGATATTATTACATGTCTGTGGGAGACGGAAAATCAAGGTCATGCATGTTTTAAAATGACTATTAGGAGTTAGTTTGCAGCTTCCATGCAGTTTAATTCAGCATGAGATGACTTTTGAGTAACACCTGCAGGTCCACTGTAATAATCTAGGACAATAGTCAATTATCAGGGTGAACCGCTGTAAGGTGAAATGAGTGTGTCATCCAGCACCTCCCCCCGCCCTCCCTGTCTTTGTCCCTCCTCCAGTCATCATCGGAGCAGCTCTCTCCATCTAGCCGCGCATCCAGCTCCAGAGCCCCGCCAGGATGATCCGCCGCCGCACCGACAACCTTCACTTCACTTTCACTCCTCTCCTTTAACAGAGCCCCTTCCTTCACCCATGCGCTGCCTCCCTCCTGAGATGCGACACCGCTGCCTCATTTCCCGGACGATACCTTCATCTTGCGTCGCTCCTCGCTGATAGAGAGCATGCCCGACGCGGGGACGGGAGGCGCTGCGGCCGCCGGGGGTGCGACCACCTCCGGCGACGGCTCCGAGAGCTCCCGCCACCGACACCGAGCGCAGCAGGGGGACTCGGAGAGGCCGGAGCCGGGTTCTGCCCCGCAACAGAGCTCCTCGGGAGTCCTGGGTGAGTCGCTTCGCTTCGGACGGTGAGGCTTGGAGTCGGAGGAGAGGACAGGTGAAACAGCAGCACCATTCCTCCTCCTCCTCCTTTGTCTCCCCAAAACGATCACATCGTGTCACTTCAGGCCTGTAATTCATGGTCTTACCTGCACTTCTTGCCCGGAATATGTCTGTTTATGCCTTTACTTAGGGAGATGGCTTCATTATGCACATCTAGAGCTAGTTTGACCTTATTGTTGAGTAATGAGGAGCTTATTACCACCTCCTGTCCCAGCATTATTACTACACCGTTCCTCTGAGCTCCTTTTCTGCTGCATAATGTCTGTAAGGCCTGCAGTTGTTCACTCGTCTTTGTAAACAAATATTTTGCCCAGCAAAAGTATTTCACTTTTATTTTCACATTACAGCCAGAAATATGTGGAGAGAACATCCATTCAGGCCCCTTTCCACCCTATTACAACTATGTAAGTAAAATCTAAAACAACTAAATCTGTAGTCACCCTATGGGGAAACTGTGTGCAATTTAATACAAAATCCAATAATCATTAAAAAACATCAGGTTCAGTTCAGTTCAGCGTAAGACAACCTACCAAAACAAAGCGGTTCACCTTAATTCGCAGGTTACTGGAAATGATAAAAATAGCAGGCTGGTGTTAACTCTGGAGGAGATGCAGAGATTCACAGCTCAGGTGGGAGAATCTGTCAACTGAAAGCACAAATCAAAGTGCTTTAGAAAAGAAAAGAAGTAGTTTAAATTGAAAAGACCAAAATTGCTAATGTGTACTATGCTAAAACAACCAAAGACAGAGGACAAATAAAGACAAATTAAATGAAAAGGATCAAAATGTCATCATTTAGAAGTATATTTTAAAATAGGGCTGAACAATAAATCAATAACAATATATATTGCAATTGACACATGATCAGTAGTATGGAAGAGGGCAAGATGTAAGACATTGTTGATAGAGAGCTACAAGAAGCCTCGTGTGCACTTTAGAAGAAACCTTGTAGGATGTTTTTTTTTTTTTTAGAAAAGACAGGAAAACTAGTCAGGACAGCCCTGGACAAAACCCAGTTAGAGGTTCTCAAAGGCTTGAGACTCAAGCCCTAACAGTGTTAGAATGGTATTATTTAGAACCAAACATTGTCGTGTTTGGAGGACTCAATCAAAGTTCAAACCTAAAACTAATGGAGAATGTGTGGAAAGACTTATTTATTGCTTTTCACAGACACAAGCTGCATTTCCATTACTAATGTGTGCAAAACTTTGTGAATATTCTGCTAATTTCGAAAACATAAAATTTCGCATTTGGTTTTCCCATTTAAAATCACACATGAATAAGTTTGTTAACAACATAATTAGAAACCATGCGGCGCCATCCTCCTCCTGCTACTTCCTGTCGTCTTTTCTGCCAGTAGTAACATTAAGTTTTTGATCACGTAACTTGTGCGACGCAATAAAAAGTGTTCCCATTGCAATTCTGCGAAATACACTAAATTCAATACAGCCAAAAAATACCCTCACCTCATCCTAGTGCAAAAACTTTTTATGGAAAAACATGAGTTTTTTCGAAATTGCTGTGTTTCCATTAAGCAAATTTGTGCAAATTTATGGTAAATGGAAACGCAGCTAGTGTGACTCAATTTGTTGAAACAAATTTCTGTCTTTAGATAAAGGAAGTTGGTAGAAACTTTCCCCAGAAAGCTTGCGGCTGCTAACCTCGTCCCGTTTTTTGTATTTCTCAATTATCACATAAAATCCTAAAAAGAAAATAGAAGTTTATGGTTGTAATGTGACAAAATGTGAAAAGGATTAAGTAGTATGATTTACTAGGAAGTCGCTGTAGATTGCAGGCATATTTTTCACCGTCTGACCACAAGTACCAGCTTGTTGTGCAGCATGAGAGGTTGGACTACTTATTGTGATTCGCTGGTGATGCTGTTCATTCTTCAGACTCTCCTGACGTGATGATGATCATGTTTTTGTGCGATGCGGCTGCCTGGGTAGAGCGTTATGGTTTTGATATTTCTGGTTCAGACCTCATCGTTAGGAGAAGCCTCGGCTGGACTGTTTTCCTGCATGCAGGGCGCAGAGACGGCCTCCGTGTTCGATGCCAGCACTGCTGCAGAGTGATGCAGTGGAGCTGTCAGCAGCACATGAGAACTCCTTTCCACTGTCGATGGAGGTAACCTGAGCAGGCAGCAGCTGACTGGACGAGCATGCTGATGTCATCCTCCTAAGAGGGTGGCACCACCGGGTGTTTGAATGGGTCACGAACACTCTGGAGGGTCAGTGGAGTACAGATTAGTTCAAAGGCTTCATTTGTTGGAGGCGGTAGAGGAACAAAGGAAAGGACACAGAGTCTGAGACGTTTAAGAAAGAATACAATGAAAGAATCGTAACTTTTGAGATAATGTGTTGATGTTTCTTAAATACCATTAGATTGAGTTAATACCAAATCAACTATTAGGTGTTAAAATAGGGCTGCATGATATTGGACAAAAACTGATAGTGTTTTTTTCTAAGCCTGTGATATTGCAACATAAAAGCAGATGACTTGAACAGTACCTTAAGTTATGCTGCAGTCCTGCCATTTTGTTGACAATTTGCACTGATCTTATCTCTTACTGTGAAAGTTACAAGTATGACTTTTGTCTCTATTTGATATTTATGCTTGTTGGGCTGCAAAATATTAGACATTTTTGCAATGGGTAATAATATTTGATCAGTTGCCTGTTTTATTTATTCCTCTCTTTCTCATCTGTGCTTCCATCTCTCTGTGACCTTTAGCATTTTTGGTAATGTCATTAGCGTCCGGTGTGAGACTGTCCAGCTGGCTAAATATGACATTAGCATGAATAATGCAAGTTCATAATGCTGGAATATCTTAGCTGACAGTTATTGCACTCCAAACATTGTGATGATGACATATTATGCAGCTCTACTGTAAAGCCTTAAAAGTTTTACATTAATCACACAAAAATGAGGGAGCAGAAACACACAGATCTAGAGAAAAACAACAAATCCATTTTTTATTAAATTTGTATAATTTCTTTCGAAAGATCTCTTGAATATTTTATCCTGTTTTGATCGAAACTTGTTCAAATGCTGTGATTTTTTTTATTGAGAGTCAAACACTCAGAGAGGCAGACATAGCATCTACTCACTCTCAATCAGTTTAATCTTTCATGTAAAGTCACAGTGATCATACAGAAAACCAATGAAATCAAGACATTTTAAATGTATTCTGTCTTGATTTAAACAGGTTATATATAAAAACACACACTCTTTAAATTCCAGGTAGTTATCTTACAGGACATGAGTCCTAGTGAGCATGTTAGATTTAAAACTGCGTAACAGGAAAGTTAGGAAATATCTGAACAAGCATGTCTTGTTTGGAAGCTTTGTTATGAGAAAACTTCTTTTTAAAAACAGTACAGCCGCAAAATATTGATTTGTTGAGTAGGAACTCAGTGAACCACTTCTGGAGCAACCATATTTGAATAATAAAGAGTCCTTTATAAAATCATCCTAACCAAACGGGACAATGATCCCAAACACAGCAGCACATTTACAACAAAATGAGTGAAAAAGAATCAAATGAAGGTCGTGCAATGGCCATCACTCACACAGACATCTCTCTGGCTGATAGGCTTAATGGGGAACTGAGGAGAATACTAAGCAAACCTCATTGAATGAAAGCTAATTTGAAAGGAAGAGTAGTTATCCAAAATCCTTTCACAACTTGAAAAACTGATTCTAGAGCTATTGCTGGTTATTGGTCGCTTTAATCATAGGGTGTAGATAGTTTTTACAAACAGTGTTTTTATTTTGGCTTGATTTTTCTTGAAGAAAAGAGGAATTATCGGCGTTGCTGTGTGTTTTTCTACATTTGACGTTACAATTAAATGATAAAACTCATTAAATAATAATAATTTTGCATGGCTTGACTCGTAAAACCCTAGGACTGAAAGGAGGTGTGCTTTCTTTTCACCATGACTGAATCTATCAGTCCAGGTTTTGCCTGGATGGAGCTTTGTTGCTGGAATGAATGCTAAATGTGGTTTGTCTTTCTTAATCAAGGTATGGGGCTGAAATACCCTGATATCACATGACCACCCTCACATGTGTCGCTGTCAGTCAGCTAACGCAGCGGCAGGAGCGCCAACTTCTTCATTCAGTGGAGACTTGGAAGGATTTTCTTCTCTGGAGTCTTAGATTGTCTCCATCCGTCTTCCGTGTTTTCCTAATCCTGCCACAGTAGACCTCAATGACTTTGATTCTTGATGCCACCATCCTTTGTAGCTCAAACACTCGTTTCAATGATTAATTAATCTCTCGTCATTAGAAAACGCAACATAAAAGTCACAGCAATTAGACCGTGTTCCCTGTGAGGCTGGCGCTGATAAGGTTCTGTGTTATGGAAATTAGGTCATGTATTTTCTGGCTGTCCAATCAGCTGCCAGGGACATGTGAAACATACTCTTATATTCAATCTCGCTTAGGAAAAAGATGCAATGTCCAAAGGCTGGAGGCAGAAATTTGAAGACTTTGCTGACATTTTGACAGATATAAATTAATTCTAGCAAACTTTATTGTAATAATGAGCTAAATTTAAGTGAAGACAGTGTTTTCCCAGGTTCTATGACATACATAGTATCTGGTCACCCCTGCAAATCATTAAGAGTATAAAATCCACCATTATCAGGCTTTTTTTTTTGTCAGACTCTTTTTTTCTGAGTACTTCAGTGAATTTCAGTGTGGCACCATGATAGTTTGCTGCCTGTGCAATAGATCGAGTCATGAAATTTACTTGCAACTAAATATTCCCACTATCAGCAAAATGGGAACAACAGCAACTCAGCCAAGAAGTAAATTCACAGAGTGGGGTCAGCAGATGTTGAGGCGCAAAGTGACCAGAGGTCACCGGCTTTCTGCAGAGTCAATAATAAAGGCTCTCTTTTGTTTGTCATATTCAAATTTCTTTAAGGAGGGAAACGATTTTGGTTTCAAACTTTCTTCATCTACTCTCTAAAAGTGAAAAGATTTCTAAGTTTCCCACAGAACATACAGATAAATACATCCTAGTGAAGCAATCTAACACGGGCTATTTTATTGAAATCAGAGTTTTTCCTGATCGTGTTGCAAATGTGTTATTGTGGGATGAGATTTAATTCAAATTCACTTGTTCATTGCTAATTAAATAAAACCCTTAGCCAAGTTACAGCTGTAGTTTTAGATGTAGCATACCAACACTGTCTTAACTACAATGCAGTCACATTTTGCGTTCATGTTTTTATCTCCATTCTGGACCAATTCTTGCATTTTCCTTTTGTTCCAATTTATATAATGCTTCATAAAGTGTTGAAGGTTTCGTATTTATGTCATGATCTGTTTGCTTCTTTGTAAACTCAGTTATTAACTCCACACTTGATGCTTGCCATTCATAACTGCTCTGTAAAATCTGGAAAATGCATGGAGAGAAGGTCTTAAGTGGAAATCTGCACTTTGGCTGTGGTCCAGCCACTTAAATAAAGTAGAATACTTCAGCTTTACCTCTAACAGGTTCTACGTCACACTGGTTTCTCTGAATCCAATGGCACCAAAAAGGAAAAAAGCATCCCTCTGAAGTGTCAAAAGGAAAAGCTGTTTTCACAGCAGCAGACAGTATGAGCTGCTGGTTTTTGCCCTCCCACAGCTTCATAAGTGAAGGGGCTGAGGAATGCTGTTCTGTATGATAAAATACCAGCAGTATGTTCGCCTAATGACTCCCAGCTTAATGTGTTTCTCTGCTGCATCTGCTTCTGAGCCTACATTGGTTAACCGATGCGTTTTCTGTTTTCCTGCTCTTCTTCTGTGGTGGAGTATGTGCTGAGCTGCATATTAGCTGCACTTTGGATGACCTTGCTGCTGCTGAGATTTTGTCTTTATTAACCTGAGCTGAAGGGTCAAGCACACAACTGGGGTATTACTTTAGAAAAGAAACAACAAAGACACCATCATAATAAAATCACAGTGCCACAGTGATGTTATAGTAATTAGCAGCAGTCAGGGCTCATCATGGCTATCTGGACTCTGTCCTTTTAAAACTGACGTTTTATGTTGCTGCAAATATAAACAATAAGTTTATATGTTCCTCAGAGCAACAGTCTAATTGCTACTGATGCTAATCTGACCGTATTATGCGTATCGTGTTCTGGCTTCGCATTAATTGCTGCCTGTCAAAATATAATGTTTCTGTCATAATCTACATTTGTACTGTCTCAACTGTGTCACTTTAATTTTCTGTGCCACAAAAATCTTGACTTCTTCAGATGGAGTAAATGTTTCGTTGGAATAAATGAGTCAGCTGAATCCATTTCACTTCAGTTACTTCTGACAATTATGTAGTTTTACTCATTATGCACTTATTAAAGTGATGGATGGATATTATTGCCTGAAAATGTTAGAAATAGAGTTAGAAGTATTAAAAGATTCTGATTCTGTTTTGCTGTAAAAGTTGATGTACATAACGAGAAATAAAAATAGTTTTTTATAAGTACAACCTTTATCGTCAAAAATGGTAAATGTGTACAATGAATTGTTGCTATGGAGCCTAGTCTATTTCAAATATGATGGTATTCATTCTAACAAAGTAGAGAAGAGAAACAGGCCCAAAGCAGCACAGACCCTCCACCATGCTTATGTATGAAACATGACATATGTGACCTCAGACAGCTGGAATGGCTGCAAATATCTGACCTGTGGAAAAAAGTTTGTAACAAAACTGGTAACAATTAGCTGGAGTAGCTGGTAACAAAACTGTGGATGTTGCAGGGCAAATGCATAAAGGAGACATTTTTAAAGTCGCATGTTTTTCTACACCATTAAATTCAGATATAGTACTTATAAGTGAGGAAAAAGTAAAGTATTATTCTTTCAGGAGGCTGTTCAGCAGTGCACAGCAACAACTGCCTCACTTTATTTAAAAATAACAGTGCCTTAATAACTGGTCCATGCTTTAATACAACATTTTGAAAGTTGTCAAATTTAGATGATAGAGTATTAACGTAAAGAACATCAGATTGCAACATGAGAACTCTTGTGTTAATTCTGAGTTTCCTGAGTTTAATTATTATTTACAAGTCATCACATTCAATTGTCTTGTTTTTGATGACTTCTTTATCATTCAGGCCCTTCGAAGGGTTTCATATATCTTTGACTCTAAACTTCCTCATACTGTGAAGAACATTTAAGGAAACACTATCTTTACTTAAACTGGTTGATCAGGCAGGTGTAGATGTTTGGTTTTCCCCCTTGCCTGTTCTATGGAGAACCTTTGAAGAACCGCTTTCGTTTTGTTTCTGCAGCTCTGTAGATGGCCAAACCTGGAGCTATTGGAAGTGGAGAGATGTTTCAGGAAGCCGCAGACAATTTCCCTAAGTTGTGATAAACAATTTGCCTTGCAAGTAATGATTTGCTCGCCCTAAATTCTCACGTTTTTAATGTCTTTATCTGTTCGTCCGTAATGCATCTTTGCCTGCAGAGATGCACCGCCAACTTCCGAGTCCCTATTTATGCCGTCTTGATGTTCACACTTTTCCATTTATAGCCATGAAGATTATCAAACCTTGTGCAGAAAAATGATAATGCACACCCGAGAGCTTAAAATACTTTAAAGTACAGATAGAATAGCTGCTGGTGTTGCCCAGTCTGTGCTTTCTAAGATGTGTAGCAGAGATTTTACCACTGAGTTTAGGCTCTGATCAAAGCAGCGTGTGACCAGGCTTCTTATACTGCGAGGAAGAAGTGGGATTAAAGGGGGCTTGGCGACCCTGCCCTTCATTTTCTCCAACTTCACTAAGCTTTGGTTTGATTTGCCTTTTTCTTAGCTGCTAAGCACACCCTGCAGACAAACAATGACCGTGGTGAAGAATGCTGCTTTTAGGCTTGGTGGCAGAGAATTGCTCCACATTCGTTCCGTTCCCCATCCTCAACAACTGGAGGGCTGGGAAAGTGCAAAGAGGATTGTTCTGTCTTCCGCAGCTCATAAATGGACGTATTATCCATGTCTGTGTCTGCACAGAGGCGCTCAATGTGAAGCTGGGGAGTTTTAAGCCACTTTATTGCACATCTTGTTCCTCTGCCGTTCTTGTTTATCTGATAACGCCCTCCTGTGACTCATTTGGTTTGGCCGCTCTTTTTGATTTGTTTGGTAGAGGTGCAATCAATTCTCATCCTCACCTCCTTATTAGCCTCTTCGGGAGGCTAAACTTCAGAGCTAAACCTCAGCATAAGGCAGAATTATCTGTCTGTTTGCAGACATCCTGCTGCATATCTTAGGATTGTTTTATTGCTTTTTTTCTCTACTAGTTTTTTTAATGTAATGACTGAAAGGTGAATGAAGTTTACTGGAGATTTTGCAATGAAATAAGAATTTATTGCTATCCTGTCAGAGAGTAAATTTCTCATCTTTGATGGCAACAAATCATTTTCTCCTTTTTTGTCAGTCTCAGAAGCTGGCAGCTGTAGAGGACAGTAAAGCTTTTAAATGTGAATAAATTGCAGCCAGTGACGTCTCTTACGGTATTTATTTCTTGTCTTTCCTGAATCTAACCTCAGTCACTGGGGCGCTGAATTAATTTAATGGCTCTGTCCTTCTGTGTCTTCACGATGCTGGTACATTTAACCTTCAAAACCCATCCACCGAGCCGAGGGTCGGCCACATCTCTGTGGAAAGAAAGAACATTCAGGATGTTACACTGATTAGATCAGAAAACAAAGAAGCTAAAATATGAAAAGTCCCAAAACAAATGCAAACAAAAATCACCTGAATCCTTTTACATTCTGTGTTTTATGTAGCTGTGTTGGTGTTGTGAAAGACTTTATATAGTAAGCTAAATGTTTGATGTGTTAATTAATAAATTTTAGCAGCATACATGGAGTTAAATAAAAAGTAGCAGTCTTTTAATTTAATTTAATCATTATACAATGATTAAATTAAGTGAAAACATAAGTCTGTGTACATCCTATTTACATCCTGACAGCAGGATGTAAATGTTTTATTTTGCTTATTTGTCACACAGGTGTCATAATCCGTAGGTAATGTTTAGCTTCATTTGTTTCTGTTTTGATCTTTTCTTTATTGTCTTACTTTGATCTTGCCTTAATTCATTCCTCTGTTTGTTTACTTCTTGGTTTAAGCTTTTAGATTTTTGTTTCTTTTATTAGTATTTCCTGTAGTAATTGTTTATGTTAATATTTCGTTTTGTTACTGTTTGATAGTGTCGGGGTTTTCCCCTTCATTTAATTGTGTTCTCTCTTCCTCCTGCTCTGCTGCTGTTCCTCCCCTCAGCGTGTTTCTCTCCACAGCGAAACACACTGTGGTGAAGAGGAATCAGGTTTTCTATCTCCTCATCTCTCTTCTGTTTTTACTTTCCCTCCAGTTGTTCCTCATTTCCTTGATTACACCTGCTTATGTGCTCTTCTGCTCCCCATTGTCTTTGTCGGATTCTTTCTCATGTTATTCCTCTGCTCTGCGACACCAAGTCTTTTTTAAAAGTGTATTTATTAAATTGGTTGTTATGAAACTTACGCCTTCCTTTCTGCATTTTGTCTGTCATACATTACAACAGAATAACCAGAATGAGCACTAAATGAAATTTTTAAATTATGTTTTAAGTAATCAAAGCTCTCCTTTCTGACCTGGCCTTATGTTAAAGTAATTTCACTTAGATTGATCACTTGATTCATTTAATTTCCCCTTAAACAAAAAACTGGAGTCTTCTTCTGTGCCTTCAATCTATAATGCACAATCACTGTGAAAAAAACTTGGCTTGTTCTTTTTTTTTTTAGCTAAATTTTATTAGTTATAGGGTCTTCAAGCGTTATTGATCCATTTAATCCCATGCCACCGCCTCTTAATTGGATTTAAATCCAGGCTTTGACTAGTCACTCCAAAACCTTCATTTTGAATCTCCTTTTGCTGAAATCTGCTGCACAAGTAAATTTGACTTGACTTGCTTTTTTAAGTAGCTCGTTCAGAGGTGCACTGTAAAACATCTGAGCTGCATTTAGTTGTGTTTACTCTTTTATATTCCTTAAGTCAAATACATTTTGTGAGTTTTAGATTTTGAACCTAAATGTGAGTTTGTGAAAGATAAGCTTGGTAGTAAGTTTTGTTAACTTTTTTATTAATTTACTCAAACCTCCAAGAGTTAAATAAAGTAGAGTTTTTAGGTTAACATTTAAAAAACTGAGAGAGGAAAAAGGCAGGAGTGGGAACTATTTCCCAGAATGCTTAGCGGCATGTTTTTGTATCCTGAGATGGAAGTGAGTTACATTGACCTGACTCCTGTGTTTTATTAAGGAAAATGTTTATTTTTATGTTCTGTTCACACTAAATATTTCTGTGCAGAATTCATTGTGCTGTTTAATAAAATTCATTATCAAATCAGAAATTTTGTTCATGCAATTTGAAACAAGAATTTAAATCATTCTAAAGTAAAATAAGTAGTTATCCTTAACTGAAGGTCAAAAAACTGATAACTGATAAACCTTCTGGATTTTCTGGTAGAGAGCAGAAAACATAGTTTATTAATTATTCTGGCCCTGAAGCAACCAGACATAACAGGACACATATCTGCTAGAAAGTTCCTATTTTGTCCTAAAAAGATGTCAGCTTCTAGATATACATATTACGTATGCCACATGTTTTATGTATTTTATTGTTGATTGCCAAGAACAAATGTTAAGTGGAAGAATGTAAAGTCACTAACTGTAACTGTGGAAACAGAGACTAAAGAAGGTGAACAATGGAAAAAGTGAAAATGGATCTTTCCAACTAGAAGTAGAACATGATTAAAACATTTTTTTAAGTAGATTATATAAAGTTTAGGAAATTCTCTAGTTATGTTCTGTTTTGAATTGTTTAAACTCAAATAAAGAGTTCCAAAATAAAAAGAAGTTACAACTTCTTAGTGTTGCTCAGCAAATGCCTGACACACATTTTATACCACTGGGAACCTTGCTACCCAGTAAGGGAAATGAATAATATTTAATTTCATTTATTCATTTCTAAAGAGCTTTAAAACATCCAAACAATGAAACCAAAGTGCATAACAATAAAAGATTAAGAGCACTAAAAAGATCACACAACACCTAAGTAAAAGTAAAAGCCTTTTGGTGATGTCGCAAAGATCCAAAGGAAACTGATTTGGTTCTCGGTCATCCCAGCATTCAAATTTAGCCCTTAAAGCCCAATATAAGCTGAATGAAAAACCCAAAGCACCTGCAAATACTTCTAAGTTCAGATAAAAGTCAATAAATTCTAAAACAATCAGGAATTCATTGTAAAGAATATAAAATAACCTCCGTGTTTAATGGCCTTTTGATTGTGGCATTTAGTTTATTGGCCTGGAGATTATAGGTTGTATGTTTCATGGTGAGATTGCTTTGGCTGCAACAAGGCAGGATTGTCGCATGGCAGCAATGAATAAATTACTAGAACTTACTTGAAGTGCTGCCAGTCCAGTGTGGCTCTTATTGGTGTGACTCCAGTGTGACTATAAATTCTCTGATGACCAAGCAGCACAAGTGCAGGTTCAGGTTAAGTGCTGAAGTGACTTTATGAGATCAAAAATGCTGGGAGTTTGAGAGACATTCAGTAGAATCTAAGTAGGACTCAAACCAAGATCTAGTTATGCCCTTTTATGGAACAGCAAATGGAACCTCTAATGCTCATTTTCTTTTGTCTAAATGCGTACAAAGAACTGAATAAATCGAGATGTACTGTTGCATATATTTTCATTTATCAAAGGCTTAGGGAATCAGTGCTGACTAAGTTATTAGTAAAATCTTCGTCTGCTGCTCGCTGAGTAGGAAAGGAAATGGGAGGGGTATTGTAGTAATCTACAATAATCGCTGGTTCCTCGGGGATATTGATTGGACTCTGAGGCTTCTGCATCTTTATTGTCCAGAAATAGATCATACAGATCATCTATTCAAGATGTTCGTCTGACTCACTGCTGCCGTTTCTGTGTAATTCAGGATAATTTCTAATAGATATTGGATATAAAACAACATTTTGCTCAGTGATTACTGGGTTGCACTGGAAGATCAGATTATCTTATTGATATCATAATTAGAAAGACTTCTTGAGATAGAAACACAAACTGAATTTCCTTTATTTTGATACCAACCAGTCGTCCATTACAATCAGTAAGTCAATTAACCTTCATAAAATGGCTTGTTATGTAACGTCACTATTGAGACACAGGCTGACATCAGCAGGGTTACATTAAACTCCGAGTTAAAGGTTCAGCAGTTTTCCTGGACAATCCTGAACCCTCCTTTGGTATTGTTTAAAGCAAAGGATAACTGGAGATGAATGGAAAGGACAGGAAGGATTCAAAATGTAGAAGTGATTTGATTATTAAAAACTGAGGTGTGGTTTTGGCTGGGAGGGATTTCCCAAAATGTAATTATTTTGTTATCCATCTATCTCTATCTTTGGATTCCCTTTTATGTTTTGTGCCATATTTGTGTTATTTTGTATCTGTTTGTTTTTTCTGATTTTTTACCTTTTCATTCTTTGATTGAGCTGCACAATATAGAAAATCGCAATCATCATCATCATCATCACCACAATTATCAATATGTGTTATATCAGAGCTGGGCAATAAATCAAAAGCAAACAATATCGTAAAAGGCATGTGATCAATATCAATAGAATATATGTCCTATAGAATACTCAAATGTTCAATCCAGAACTGCACAGCATTCTGGGGGATGTAGGCACAGGAAAGCCTGTAGCTGCTTTACCTCTTGGCATCAACTCAGTCATTATTTGGTTACCTAGCAACAACCTGTTGAGTAACGTGGTTACTTAGCAACAACCTGTTGAGAAGCTAGCGCAGCAGCAATTTTAATGTTTAATGTTTTGCCACCGTGTCTCATAACTGCTTAAAAATAAAAAAGAACAATGTCGTGGAGTGAAAACTCAATATTTCAGATATTTAAAACCAAAACGAACCAATAATTATTGATATCAACTGATATGAAACACTTAAATCGTGATATGTTTTTCAGCTATATTACCCAGCCTTACATTATGAAGGAACCACCTGTATCGAGGATCTAGTTCTGTTAGAAATGAACGGTACCTCATGACTTCAGGTCATAAATCCAAAACTCCACCTTTAGACTTTAAGTCTTTAAGTCTTTCTTCACCTTGGAGGTCCCCACATCATCCAATCCATCTGCTCTGTCAGAAACGATACACTAACGAGATTGAGGAATGTTTTCTCAACATGTGTTTTTCAAAGTATCCTGCAACCAAATATTTCATTCAGTGAGAAATGTCCTGTACTGCAGTGACTCTTAGGGCTGTTCAGTACAACATAGAAAGACCGCTTTCATGTATTAACATTGCTTAGGAGTCTAATCCATGTCCTTTTGTTTTCTGTTCTTCTGAAAAGCCTTCTTCCACACTAGCGGTTGTTCCCAGCTCAACAAGGACGTCTCTTTGCTCCACAAAGGCCTCTATTCATTACTTTATATTTATCATCAGCACTCAGCCATTCATAATTCCCAATCCTCCTGCTTGACAATGTTCAATTCAGCTGGTTAGATAAGCAGTGAAATAGTACTTTGCACTAATGGGGGCATGGAAAGGTCTGCCTTTCACCTTGGTTACCTGAATGAAAGGCACACAACTTTATTTTCCTCATTTAACCTCGGCATGATAATGCGGCCGAAGCAACACTGAAATATACCAGCTGACCCTGAATGAGCCACCAATTAGCCTATTTTGGCAGGAGGAAAGACACAATGGGAAATAAAGGAAGGAGATTTATTGAGTCTGAGTGAGGAGAGCAGAGAAAAGTGATGCAAAGGAGGGAAATAAGATTGTATAGGGGAAAGTGATACTTCAACTATTCTGCTGTGTGAGCGTTATAACTCCTCTTCCCCTGCATCGTCTCACCATGTCCTCTTCCTCCAGTGTCACACACAGTCATTGGTATTTTGAAGCCAAGGACAGGTCCCTATTATCCTCCTTGCCACCGATAATGAGGAAACCAGAGTCCTGACATCCACGAAGGTTGACATCTTTATCCCATTTATCACAGGGGTGGAACAGATACCTTTGTCTTCCTACCAGAGAAAGAAAATCCTTATCTAAACTACAGGATGTGTTATTATAGAAAAGGTAGTTTTGCAGATTTTTCTGGGCATTTGGCTATTGTTTAACCTTTCATAAGATTGGAAGATATAAAGATTCAGTGATGTGGAGGCTGTCCCGTCCCACTCCTGGTAAAATGACTCCTGCTCCTGCATGGCTCCCATTTCCTTCTTCATTTAGTCTTTGTACCAAGCACTTAACTTTTATTTGATCTTCTCCCTATTAGGGCTAGACAATAAATCAGTAACAGTATATATTAATATAATACATCTGTACAGTTAGGATATTCAACATTATACATAGGATATTCACTGAACTGGGGTATGGAGAGGAAAAGCTTTAGAGCAAGTGAGCTTAAGCAAGGTTGGTGGCATCAACTAACTCATTCATTCTTTGATTACCTTGCGACTTGTTGAGTAACTTGCACAGCAGCAGTTTAATGTTTCACCACTGTACCTCATAACTGCTTAAAAAAAACCCAACAACAACAATGGTGTGGAGTGAAAACTGTGGCTAAAAGAGAATAGGCAAGTTTGGCAGTATTTCAGATATTTAAAACAAAAAACGATAATTATTGATATTGACCGATATAAAACACTTATGTGATGTTTTTCAGCAACATCGTCCAGCCTAGACACCCATTTTAGATTACTTTGTTTTCTGCAGTTTTGTTTGAAAAGATGTGGCAACAGGAATAGTTCTTCTGTGGTTATAGAGGCATTTACTACAATAATCAAGACAACAAACTTTCACTAAAAAAGGCACAAGACACTGTGGGCTTCTGGGACATGCAGTTCTTTTGACTTTAGTGAATCTCTAAGAAAAAGGCACAATTTTTTATCTCCCGAAAGTATCAAGGGAAATGTAGTGAAATTGGCAGAATTGCCAATTATTCATTTGCCAAGGCAAGACTTTAAATGCAACCCCTTTAATAATCTTGGGAAGATTACAGAAAAAACTACAAAAGTATATCAATAAAACTCAGTGCCAGCAGTTGAACGCATGCCAAAGAAAAACATATTTATTCTTTTGTTTTACTTTCTTTGGAAAAAGCCAGAGAGGGAATGATGAAAGCCACAGGAGGAAATCATTAACATAACTTATAAGAAGGGGAAACCCTCTTTACTTTGCCACACAACTGGTTCTACAAACAAGTCTGACTACCAAAGAGATTTAGCAAGAAAACTTTCCCTTAATCTATTCTCAAAATCCTAATTCTTAGTTTACAGCATGAATTAAAACAGAAAACCTTCTCCAGTATATCATCAAACTGCTTTTTTTAAATCAAACTTTTTCTGAATTTAAATAAAATTACTTAGATTGTTTAGTTGGTAGCTAGCTGTTCATACTAAGCCTAAATTAGCTGTTACCTTGAGTTAGATGCTCTGCCCACCATAACATGCTTTATTTTGCAGAGGTCTTTCTTCTTTACGTTACTGCAAACCACAGATCAATGCTCTTTGATGCTAATAGTAAACCCTTAATGGACTTGATTAAACTTTTCCCTATAGTGCAGTGATTACTCAAAACTTGAATCAGCTGTCAAACTAAATCTGTGTGTTTTCTTTCAATGAACGGGCAACATATTTTATTTTAAGTCTTTTAATCCTTAGAAAAAAATCGGAATCATTCAAAATTGGAGTCAGTAGGTCAGACCTCCAAAGAGAAAAGCCTGATCGGTGCATCTCTGCTCTTCAGTGAAGTGAAACTGTAAAAAGTTCAGTTCACTGGAACAACTGAGTGTTTCAGACCAGGTTTATTTGTAATATCAGTATCAAGCATTCCCGCTCTTCTCCGTCTCGCTGGAAGGCTGCATCCAGATAAGCTCTTAAGCGCAATGATGACAAATACCTCTTGAGACAGCCTGACTGAGTGTGAAGGCTGCAGAGCTGAGACAGACATTAAAGAAATACAGAGAGGGAGAGAGAGGGACTGATAGATCTGGCCTGGAGGGAGCAAAGAGAGGATTTGGAGGAAAGAAAGAGGCAGGAATGATGCTGGGAAAAACAAGCTAAGAGAAGAACATGTAGAGGGAAAAGAAAGAGAGGAGAGGCAGGAGAATGTTCACTCATTTATTGACAGCTGCTAGTAAAAACACAGCGTTCAATCTGTTGTGGTAAGATTATTTCTGTAAATGTTTGCCGACGATGCAGTCAGGTTGCAGTGCAGGAAAATAGAGAAAATGTTGCAGCATAGAATAAAGTGAGTCAGAGTTTTATTGAGAACAACAGGAGGGAGAAAAAGGTGAAATAAAGTTACATTTTTCTCTTAAGATTTTTCTGGTCTATTCTCTCTTCATTTACAAGTTGGTTTGAGCCACTGTAGCATTCCCATTATCTTTTTTATTTTACCAGAATGAAAAAAACCTCATTGAGATTAAAAATCTAATTTTCAAGGGAGTCCTGGACAATGCTAAGCTACTCTAAGCTTGAGCAAAAACAGTACAGTATCTCAGTGTTTACACAAAGTTACAAACATGATGTAATTGTTTTAATTCTACAAAAGACAATTACTTCAACTGTTGATAAAATAACTCATCTGAGGTTACAGATAGAGTAATATACCCATCTATACATTTATATCTACACCCACTGAGCCACCCAGTGTTCCCATGACTTTATCCACCTTAAAATATATATTTTTATTTCTCATTGTGTTTCTACAACACAATAAAATTGCATTGGTACCATAACAGATAAATAAATAATAAAGCATATAAATATTTATTGCTAACGTCTCAATCAGTGCTTAAAAAACACTTATGAAAACAGATCCAGTTGGAGAAATGTTACCACACAGGATGATGCTGTCTCTACCATTTTCCACTGATAGTATGAGTAATTTACTTATGTAAAGAAATAAGTCCGTTTCTTTTATAAAAATACATTTTAATATATTTTGTTTTGAAAAGATTGGAGTAAATAAAATTAGTTTCTGCACATTGACTAGAATTATCAGCATTTCTGAAAAGTGTTTTTCACTAAAACACTTAACGATGTGCATATTTATAAGAATTAAACTTTACCTGCAGAGTGAAAACTGATTATAATGACACTGATGAATATTAAAACTTGAGTCAGGACGTCAGTGGAGCATAAAGACCCTCCTAGTTATCAACGCAGCTCACTGCAGACATTAAAAAGCATCATTAACTCATTGTTAATGTGACCTTCATTTCTGCGCTAAGGCAGCTTACACTCGATTGATCTGGTATTTTAGATCACAGCCTCTCACACACACATAAACATCCCAGAAAAATGCTTCATAGAGCGGCTTAGATCACAGACAGACTTCCTGTGTGATGCTCCTGCCTGGCTGCAGTCTGATAAGCATTAGCCCTGGAACCATCATCTTGCTGTGAAGGCCGTGAGTAATACAGGCTTTATCTGTTTCCACCGCCGGTCCTCATATAAGCCACTCCGCAGCAACCTGGATTCTGTTGAACGGCTAAAGACACTTTTAAACATTTTTTTCCCTCAAATAAATATGTCAATGATTAGTTGATCAAAACATACATTCTTTGTAAAACTTATAAAGTGTTTATCATGTGTCTGGTTGATATTAAGAACGACCCATGTCATCATTCATGGCTTTAACAGCGGTTATCTAAATTGTTTTCACCTTGACCTGCTTAGATTGTTGTAAGAAAATCTTTACACTGCAACTTTAGAAAATTACAGTTTGTCTAAATAAGTGGCATCCACACTTTTTACAGCATGGCTTAAAATTCCCAAGATAAATCTTTGTTTTTAATTTGTATGTTTTGCAGTAAGCTAAGCATTCTAACAATATATCTATTTTCTAAACCTGGACAGGTCAACAACCATGCACACAGTCATGTATCTGGACTGGGAAAGGAAGCTGGAGTTCTCTGAAACAAACTACTAATCAAGAAATGCACAGGGACATGCAGTGCAGATCCAAAAATCAAAAAATAATCTTACATTTGCCTTATTGAAACACATAGTTTCTTATTTATTGTTTTTTACTGTCGAGAATTTTACATTTAGTCCTTCAGCAAGAAGACATGCAATTACCTCAGTTAGAGTTGATACAGATCTATACCCACCATGGAGGTCAATGCTCTCTGGCTTCTATGCACTGATTGACAGCAGCCTTTATTTGGGATCTTAGTTTTAGTTTATGCCAACACAGACACAAACCTGCATCATGCCTCAAATTTCCAATCTATCCTGGGTAATATCACACCGAGCAACAAATCCATAAAAGCATGCAAAGTGTCTGAGCCGCTCTCTGCTGGGATTCATAAATTGAAGCCTTGCAGAAGTGTTGAGGTCTATTCACCGGCTGCTCCTGGACTGTGTTTGTGTGAGCTGCTCTCAGCGGTGAATACAGGACTCATTAGAATGGCTGTCATGTCACAGCAGAGCCTGCAGCATTTCATCTAAATCACAGCTGAGTGACCAGTCATGTTTCTGCTCTGGGAAAACCACTCAGGATGGAAAAGCAGAAAAAGAAAACAATGCACCTCACTATGCTTCCCATCTATTTTTTGCCAGTCAAAAATTGATGGGAAATGTAAAGATGGGGAACATTGGAATTGAAACTTACAATGCCTGAAAAAAGTTTTTACAGATTTCTTCCTTTTGCTTTTGGTTCAGTCAAAAGTAACCTGAGTAAATGCGAAAATCAGTTTTCAAAAACCTCCTGTCCACAAAATATCTAGCAAAGGTTTTGCAATTGGTAAAAGTGAGATGGAATCATCTGTCCAGATGAAATGGTAACAGCCAGTTTAAGGGAGGTTCTTTTAAAAAGCCCAACAAGGCATTGAAAGTAATATTTTGCTAATTTATTTTATAAACAAAACCAAGCTTTAAAATTTGTGTCTTAAAAAATATATTTGGTTAAAACGCTATGAAACTGCCCTGCATCACAGTTATTCCCACTTAATAAATATTCTCAGCTTTGCTCATTTCCAGTGCATCAATATTTATTATTTCTTAAGACTTTTTATCCCTAACAGGAGCATCAATCATAGCTAAAGAAGAAATTAAGTTTAATTTTCTGTCCTAATGCTATAATTCTCTATCTAGCTCTGATTTAGCTTCCAAAATCGCTTTAGAAAGTGTTTAAAATGCAAATTACTTCCCTATATTAGTTTGTCTCGCTGTAAAAGCTTGAACTCTGGGTGAATACAGATGAAAATGAGGTTGAAGATTATTTCCAGGGCAGAAAATCAAACAGTAAATCATACAGGGATAGAACTGGGATTAAGACAGCAGACCTAATTTCCCTGAAATAAACCATAGTTCACTGCCAGAAGCCCCATGACGGGTTTGCTCTTTGCAGCCGCATCACGTTGCACGTGTTTTGCATGGTCACAATGCAAATATAAGTGTTGCTAGAAACCTGTGCTGTGTGTTTCCTCTGAAGCCTCCCATTTCTTGGAAGGGGAGGGACAGATTTTTGTGACAGGTGTTTCCTGAGAGCCACAGCTAATATTTATATCTCTCATGGCCTTGACCTTTTTGTGTTGTGTGCACATCAACAGTATAAACTATTACTACAGTGACAAAGAGGCAGAAACCTTTTAAAATTATTACAAACCTGTTGGATTTCAATTTAGTCTGGATACTTTAAATAAGCCAAAAATAAACAAGTAGTATATCATTATAACTTGGGGACTGTGATGTTAAGCAGCCCTCAGTGTGATCTTTGGAAACAGACCAACGTTTTGGCTCATCTTAGAGCCTTCGTCTCAGTTTTTTTTTAGCTGTTGAGGGATGGAAATTTACTCCAGGCTGCTGTCATTATTGTTCAGGAGTCAGGAAGCAGTTTTTACAAACTGTCCGCTGACAGCTGAGCACGGCATGGCTTCACTGTGCTCACAGATCTGTTTGAAACTGTTTGCACTGGTGCATCAGTGTAAATGTGAACTCTAGAAGGAGATGTCATAGTGAAGAAAGAACTTTAAATATATTTCCAGTGAAGAGTTGCCGTATCCACGTCAAAGAAATGTCAGCTGAGTGATTTAACTTGATGGGTTGCATCACAGTAAAGATATTGAAGTTTGTTTTTGGCCAAATAAAAGTCAGTTTAAAATGAATTGCAAAAGTATTCACACACTTTTCAGGTTACAACCACAAGAGTGTATTTTATGTAATAAATTTACACCAGATAATGCAAAATTGTGAAACGGGTGCAAATTTTTTCCTGCACATTTTAACAAATAGAAACCTTGAAAATATGTTTTGCCCATTCTACTCTGCAAAATAGCTCAACTTCAGTCAGATTGGACATAAAACATCAGTAAACATCTATTTTTAGTTCCGACCTCAGGATTTCATAGTAAAGGAGGGAGGTGAAAACAGATTTGTATAATTTTTATTCTATTTCACAAAAGTACTTTGCTTTTGTCTAGCAAATAAAATCCCAATGAAATACATTTGGGAACATTTTCCCAAATGTGAAAACAACATTTAAGGGGTGTGGATACTTTTGCAAGGTTCTGTATAAATGAACTGAATGTATGGTTTTGTAATGATTAGTAAAAATATAAACCATCAAATCTTTCTCCAAACCTCAAAATGAAATTCATTGTTCAGATTGTTTTTTATACAAATTTCCTGGAGGCTCAGGGCATAAAACAGTCCTGACAAATCACAGCAGTTGGTCTCTTTGATCGAGCTGAATCTATTTGTGTTTGTGTGTGTGTACTTGTTTTTGTAGCCTATTTAGGACATTTTCTGGGATATTTACCAACCTTCTGAAGACCAATCGGTCTTATGGGAAAAAAGAACGTGGCCGTGATGTAGCAGATACCCATTTCTAGGGTCAGGGGTTAGAATTAGAGGAATGGTGAGGTTAAGGTCAGACTTAGGCAGAAATGCAGTTAGTGAAATGAATAGATGTCAATACAAAGTCCTCACATGGGTAGTGTTAAAATGTGTGTGTGTGCACAACAGTTCAAACAGTGCAGACAATTTACAGCCTGTGGTCTTGGCAAGCCAGGATTATTCCTGTCAGTGTCATGTTGTGAAGCAAAGCAGCGTGACATTTAAATCAGTCCTGATGAGAAGGATGGTTTTATTTGTGTTTATGTGTCTCTTTGTCTCAGTGTGCTGGGAGGTTGTTTTTTTTTTTACAAGGTTTTGAAATTTTTTTTCCCCAAATGTCAGTGATCTGTACACATGTTGACTTTGAAATGGTGACTGTCTCCTTCTTTCGCCCCCTCCCCTCCGCTCTCTCTCTCTTTTTGTCTTCAAGATAAGTTGTTTGGGAAGCGTCTGCTGCAGGCTGGGAGACACATCCTGTCTCATAAGTCTTGGATGAAAACGGTGCCCACGGAGAACTGTGATGTCCTCATGACATTTGCAGGTCAGATGCTTAAAGACGCCCACAGAGATGTCACAACGTCTAAAGTTTGGGTTTTTAAAAAAGGCAACAATAAAAACATTTATCTACCTTAAAGAAAAACCGATCAGGTTTTCCCCAAGGAGTGACCTGCTGATTTTGAACTCTATCATTTTTTAATTAATCTGCTAAATGTAATAATTGACTAAAAAAAATGTTTCAGCATTTCTGAAAATAATAGATTGCTTCACTGAACTTTATCTGAAGTTTTCTAAACTCAAAATAAACATATCAGGGTAAACAAAGGAAAGTGTAAGGAAAATGTAAACTAATAATCAATATTCTTATCACATTTTCAGGAACTTTATCACAATGAAATATTTTTCTGCTCCTTTTTCTGCTTTCATCTTTTTCTGTGTAACCCTAACTTGCTGTACTTTTTACATTACTTTATCAACTTTAAGAAGTTAAAAATGAACATATAATTGTAATCTACCTTAAAATTAAGACACTTACATTTAGTCATATTGCTGAGATGAGATTAATAGTCAGGGTTTTACAGGAACAAATTTGCTTCCCAGTAAAAGCTTTTTAATTAATTTTATGTTCATGATCAAACAATAGCAACTTTTTAAAATAAAATAAGATTACAAAAACAGGCAGAATCATAACCAGAACTTTAAAGATGGCTGCAACAAGTATGTGGCGTCTCTGCAACATGCAAAGGCCCATTTATCTTAACATCACGTGACCCCCGTGTGAATTAAATAAACTTTTTCTGATTTCATTTTTTAGGCTTGTCTCGATTCAACTCCAAAGTCTCCCATCAGAACAATCCCATGTTGTCA
>CAEFZY010020466.1:0-38029 GCA_903066815.1 Brachyrhaphis roseni | reverse complement strand
GCGCTTTGCTGCTCGGGCCTAATAAACAGTACAGATACAATAGGCCTTCGCAGCGCTTTGCTGCTCGGGCCTAATAATGCAAATCTAGAACACCAGTAACAGAAGAAAATGCATCTCTCTTTTTTAAGATGATCATTTACAGAATATCTGAAACAGTTTTGTCAGCAACAAGGATGTCTAAGTGCACAAGATGTACCATAGTAATTAGGGTTTTTTTTAATCCACACTGTCAGCAGTCAGAAATCCTCCAACACAGAGAAGTGAAGAATAGTCAATGCATACACTTATGGTATAGAATGACTGCACTCAGTTGCCACAAACTTCCTGAATCAATTTTATTCTGTAACACAAGATTCTCAATTTGATGGGTTTTACACATCCATCGAGGACAAATCAATGTTGATTTAGTTAGTATCGTTTCAGTTATAATATCAATATTGCACAAAAAAAAAATAATAATAATAGTAATAGCTTCGATCTCGTCTCAATACATACAAGTTAAAGCAGGGGGGCCAACAGGAATCTTGGGCCCCATGACAAAAAATTACATTGTGGGTCAGACCTGTTGCTGACTGACTCATCTGTTGTTAAGTGTGATAAAATGTACAGGGACAAGTTCAATATATGAATATGTTGGTAATTTCTTTCCTTACTTCATTAAATTTTAGTTAAATGGGGGCAAACAGTAGTCTGGAGCTAAGCTAACTATGCTGAATAGTTGATAATCTCACACAGTCTCCCCACCTCTTGGAGAAAAACTGGGTTACAAATTGACACTTTAACCTTTTTCTCTCTCTGTCTCTCTATTTTTTGAAAACCTAACTTTATTATTTTCCTTAGCAGCATAGTAACTGCCACAGTCGTTCTTGTCTTCCACTGACTGCTGCTGAACACCGTCACCATCAAGCGCTCCAAGCAGGAACAAACCATTTCATGCAGATCCAGGGGAGTGTTCAGGGCAAATGTGTACTTTTTGGTCTGGGAGGGGTAACATTTAATTTTTACTGCTAAAAACAATTTTAGAATACACAATATAATTAATTTTGTTAAAAAAAAAAAATGTGGAGGGCCCCTTGTTGGTCAGAGGCCCTTGGAATTGTCATAACTTTTCCTCCCTATACGGTGCCCCCGAATTAAAGATTAAAGTAATGCCATTCTGAGTCATTTCGCACACACTACATTTTTGGCCACCTCTGATTAAGATGTCTTATAAAGCCTTAAAATAATTGGTTTTTGGAAGAACCCAGAGATGCCACTCTTTGTTCTTTTGCTTTCCAGATTTTTTCCCCACAGTGTGTGGTGCCGAGATAACATTAAGGCTTTGTCCAGCCATGTTTGTCAGAGTTCCATATGTGTTAAACTCAATAATAGCTTTGATCACAGATACAGGCACATTTAGGAAAGGAACTATTTTCCTGCAGTCATTTCCTGAAATATGACTGTCTACACACATCTCCCTTGCTTGCTCGATTCAAATCCTGGCTTCAGGTTTTTCTGTTTGGAGTTTGTATGTTCTCCCAGATATTCCAGATTCTTTCCACAATCTAAAAACATGACTTAACTGGTTCCTCTAAATTGGCATTAGGTATGTGTGTGTGAGTGCATGGTTGTTTGTCATATGTGTTTTTGTGTTGTCCTGTTGCCCATCCTGTATCCCTGCAAATGCAAGCAGGTTCAGACAGTAGATGGATGGAAGCATTAAACCAAAAACTACTTATTTAAAGTTCCTCAACTCTCTGATCCACTTAGAAAAAATAAGTGCTAATAAAAAATGCTTCAGCGCACTATGATATCTGAATGTGGAATATTTTCCTCATTGACTAAATGAACTCAAATTAATGGTTTAGTTTTTTATTTAAATTGTACTGCTGCAATGAACAATTATGCTTTATAGATTTTTTTTAAACTGCAGTAGACATGTGTCACTTTATTTACATCTAAACTTAACGCCATTGAACAAAATCAAGAACTAAGGCAAACAAATACAGAATAGTCATGTGAATAGTCATCTTGTTCAAACGAAATAGAACTAACCAGTAATTGAAAGTATAGAAGAAAAAAAGAAATCTGTTTCTTTTTTGTTCCCTTTTCATTACCTGCATCACATTAAAAAAACACTTTCTTTTGGTTTGTCAACAAACAGAATTCATTTTGATGCACTTTGTTCTAGGTTTAGCTACAACCATAAAAAGATAAGGAACATATGTTTTAAAGAATAAATGGGGGCAATGCTGCTGTCCAGACTTATTTAATTCTATTTACTTTTCTATTGCAAATTCAAAACAAATGTTATCAAGAGGCACTGTGTTTTCAATTCTACAGAAATTCTAATTTATAAAAATACAGAAAAATCAAGTAGTCCGATATGATTGAATAGATCACAGTTCAATATAATCCTAAAATATTATGACTACTTCAGTTCATTAGGACGGTTGGTCAAAACGTATCTATGTACGCAAACCTGGTCAATAACATTTAGTCATTAATGTTGCTGCAATAGCTCATATTGAGGAAGCATGTGGCAACAGTGGAAATAAAAAAAAACTTGCTTTTATCAGGAAGAAACCTGCAGCTCCACCAAGTGTGAGTAGCCCTTCATTTTTTAGTTCAACAAATGAAGGCCCCCTATCTACTCCTATCTAGAAACATACAGGATATGTGGTCCATGATGAATGGTAAAAATAATTTTTGAACAAAAATATTATCTTTTGAACATGAAACCTCTACATTGGTGTGTAGAAGCCCGATAAATGCATCTCTAGCTTTGACCTTGTGTGTTTTTGAGATTGTAAAAATACAAGTAAGTAATAAATTAATAATAAATTAAAAATAAATAATAAATTAATGATAAGCAGCACTTCTTATTATAATTTATCTTTTACAGCAGATTCAGCTGCTGCTTTTTATCCTACTGTTCTTTTCATGGGAAGTTAATATTTGAAATAAGTTGTATCCAAAATATTTTTATAAGCATGCAGAGAATTTCCAATCTTTTCACAAAGTCAACAGTGTGTCCATTTCACAAATAACTCTAGAAGCAAACTGCGGTCCTGTCTTAGTAAAGTGCAAAACTAGATGATGGAGCTCCTTTGCACAAAACACGCCGAAAGACTTCATCCCTTCTTTCCAGTGTCTCTGTGTCATGCAGATCTTTTTACATGCTTCCTGGCAGCTCTGTGACCTAATGGCTGAGATGTGACAGAGAAAAAGGAAGAGCGCTCAGAGCAAGTCGAATCAACTGGGGAGAAAAGAGAGCAGATCCAGTTTACTGAAGGATGCTGACTGAGCTTTTAGCAGCAGAGATGGAGACTATTTCCACGTTGGGCAAAAGCAACCAGTCATAGTCTACAATTTCATTATCGCTTCATGGATTTGCTAATACTTACACAGGGGCCCATGTCCTTCATTTGTACCGCCAGAGCCATCTGGGAGTTTAACAGGGATTTTAGCAACTCATACACAGGCCTCTTGACAACAAAAGGAGCAGTGGGAAACATACATCTAAGTTAATAAAATCTGATTTGGTGTATCTGAAAATGTATCAGACTGCATGCATCTCCAATCAAAGTGAACAAACTCATCATGGCAAAACTAGGGCAGCTTGGTGACTGACTGCTCCAGAGTCTAAATGGGGTCACGCTGCCAAAACTACAAAATGTTCAACAAGGATGAAATAAGTGACTTAACAACAATGCAACTAAGAACATTCCCCGCCTTTGGGGATATTACTGCTGTTCTCAGAAAGTTATTGTAAAAGAAAAAATAAATAACTAACTAAAATACATTTTAAGGGATTTCTTAAAAATAACTGAAAGAATGTTTGGAAAGAGAATCCAACACTCATCAGCCACAACAATTACACTTCTACCTCAAGTGAGCGGAGTTTTGTATTCATGAGGGACTCTACTTTCAAAGGAATTTCTCGTCAGATTTCTTTGCTGGCCAAACTGCATAAGACGACTCAATTATCAGTGAACCATGAAGGTAGAACCATAACGCCCTCAGTGGGCGTCAGCAGGCTTCAGAAGAGAAGTGGAGGAATATGCAATGAAGATCAGTGAATAAATTTAAACCACAGAATCATAAAAGGACAAAATAATAGCAGGACTTGCTTCCTTGCTGTTTCAAAACCCGTTTTCTCCATGTTGTCCTGCATCCTGGGATCTGAATGAGATCTGAGGGGAGAAACAGTACTTGACATATCAACGCCGTTTGAAAGAATGAAAAAAAGGCAATCGAGGGTCACTGTGGGATATACTCTCACGGATGCATGAGTAAGTCCTCAGTTACACTTCACCAAATTAAATGGGTCTTTATGTGGCCTTGTCAGTTCAGAGAAAAACGAGTACACAAAAATAATGTCTTCATTCACGGCCCTTCAGTGGTAGTAGCATAACACTGAGAAAGCCACAAAAAGAAAAAGCTGGAAAAATATTTGACATGTTAAGAAAAGAGGAAAGCTCACCACAGCCACATTTCCATGAAGCCAATTTCTGACAGTACAGTATTTTCTGTATTGTTTAAACAACATACTGTGTACAGAATACAGCGTAAAAATATACAAATATTCCACAATATAGTCCAATATTAACAGTTAAATTCCTAAGATTGAAACTGTTTATTCAAAGTGAAGAACAAATCAAAACATTTTTTTTTTTCCCCAAAAGTTGCCACATGATTATCCTAAACACTGCGATAAATTATTTTCTACATGTAAACGAGTAAGGGACAGTTAAAACAATATCGTTTGAACAATAAGTTTATGTATAAGAAAAAAATGAGACAAGCGTCTCTCATAAGATAAAATTATATAAAATATATTTTTTATGGCGTGTCAAATTATTTAAAACCTTTTTAATAGTCCATAATATATGACCTTCATATCTTAAAATAAACAAACTAGTAATAATACTGAAATTTAGTAGAGCTGCACCAATCAGTATTTCACTTTATGATTTTTGGTTGTAAAATTTTAACCTGCAGGTAACAATTTCACCTTAATATCCAAGCAAAGTAGGAATTGGGGAAGTCTCGCTTTCTCTTGCAGCCTGAATGAACCACAGACAAGCCTTAGCATGTCGCTGAAAATACAGTTTTCTTTTAAATAGCATCTTACATCTCTGAGCTTCTTTTCACTTCATTTACACCCTTAGTGATATAGAAAATTCATTCATTATGAAAAGTGTTGGCATAGATGTAGTCATCACTGCAATATTGCACTTATTTTCCTCATGCCATATTACCAAGTACAGATGGATCAATGAATGGAAGACAATCCAATTCTAAAGTTTCCAACTGTTCAGACAATTGTCAGAGCTGATCATACTGGAAACTAGGCAATAATAACATATCCAAAATATTTAGCTTCCAATATATTGTATCTCATCAGTGACTGAACCATATTACCAAGGCTCATAAGTTATGAGTGGCAGATGTTCCACCTGCCTTATAATGCCATGGTTCAGTCTGTAAGTGCAAACATCTGACTTTGGTGCATGGCTTAATATGAAAACACCAAAATCACATAATAACATAAACAAACATTAAGGCAGATGCAGACTAGCTACTTCAGCATTCAGGAAGGTATAATTACTGTTTTTCCTACAAGGAACCTGGTCTCTGTGACAGCAAGGGCATCAGTTGCTTGTTTGAAGCAGCTGCTCCAAAGCAAATGTAGCAGAGGAAGTAGTCTAAATGCAGAAGACATTTGATTTTTTATTTTTTTTTACCCTGTCTTTTTTAGTTACATTTAGTTGTCAAAACACACCACGGCTGTTATATTTCCATGAGCTTTTCTGAACAGGAAAACGTGTAAAACTTTTCCTCCACAGGCTGTACAGACAGTAAAGGTGAACACCTTTTATAACTACTTGAAATAAAAAAAAAGATCTTTGATGACTCTTGTGTTTGCCCCCACTGCCAACAGTAGAACATTATGTGTTTTCTAAACAGCTAAGACCTTTCAGAGGTGCACAGGCAGCTCCACTTCTACCCACTTTGCATTCGTCTCAGTGGTTTGCTCGGAAATAGGTGGCCAGCGATGGTGCAAATTCTCATCTTGATAACTACTGGTATAACAGCTTTAACACAGACACTAGACAAAATCCGAACTCTGCTACAAAATTTTGAGGGGGCAGTCCTGTTACACTGAGAGCTGGAAGATTGGCAGTAGTAGACCGGTTCTAATTTTTATAGCTTGTGTTTTAAACCTCAGAGGTCGTGGAACTATCAAAATGAATTTCACAAAACAAGACCTCTAAAAACCTTGTGTCTGTCTTACTCGCTGAGTGCCATCTGCCCGTTTACCTAAACACAGAAAGTAACAAAGTCTGAGAAATGATTTTATAACTAAATCTACCTGGAATCATAGAATATATAAATCTAATGTGATGTGAACACTCTGGCCACTTTAATAGGTACATCTGTTCAATTGCTGGTTAACACAATGAATCAGTCACATGACAGTACTCACTACATCTAGGCATCAAGATGGGATGATTTCCAGAAGCTCAAAGATGAGATCAAATTGGGAGAAAAGAAGTTTAAATGACTCTGAACATGGCACAGTTGGTCAGAGTACTTCAAAAATTCCTGATCGGCTGTGACTGTCGCATACAACCATCTCTGAGGTTTAGTGTGAATGAAAATTCTTTGTTGAATGGGCAGACTGATTTAAAATGAGAGCAAGGCAACCACAGCTCAAATAACTACCTATTATAACCAAGGTATGCAGCATACCATCTCTGAACATGTTGAACCTTGAAGCAGAGGGTCTCCATGACCAGAAGGCCACATCGGCTGCCCTTGTCTTAGGAAACAACAGACAGTTTGCATTAGCTCACGGAAATGGAATAATAACAGTCTAGAAAAAACATTGCCAAGTCCAATGAGATTTTTAACTGCAGGATTCAGATGGTAGGGTCAGAATGTGGTCTAAACAACGTGAAAGCAAGGATTCATCCTGCTTTATAACAATGCCTCAGGCTGCTGTTGGTGGTCCAAATGTGTGAAAGATATTTTCTTCTTATGACTAATTGAGCATCATTTAAACACCACAGTCTAATCAAGTGTTGTTGCTAATCATATCCATCCCTTGACGACCACAGAATACCCATTTTCTGATGGCTACTTCTAACAGGATAATTTACCTTCTCACAAGGTTCGAGTAATATCAAACTTATTTCTTAAATATGACAATGGTTTCTCTGTGCTCCAATTACCTCCAAATCTAAATCTAAACTAAGCACCTTTGGAATGTCATGAGAAATCTGCAGAAATTGCATAGTGCTATAAAGTCAGTATTGACCAGAATTTGTTAAGTATGTTTTTTATCAACTTGTTGAATTATTTAAGTTCTAAAAGCAAAATGGCTCCGACCTCATACAGCCGAAGTGTACAGAAAAAATGGTCCTTGCTTATTATAATCATGCCATAACGTGTTCAGATGTGACAGTCTTGACACTCATTGTGTTGTCCAATGGTAGAAACCGAAAAGAAATTGTATTTCTAAATTAGCCTCTGTTGTAAACTTTAAATTGTAATAAATGTGATCAAATTGTTAAAACCAAACTGGTAGGTCATAGTGAATATCCAGATGTACTTGTCCTTGATCATTCTCTCAGTGCATGTAAGCTCTACTACATGACAAATATGCTCCTTTTTTACCTGTCAAGCACTACTTGCATTTTTTTTTTTTTTTGCTGATCTATTTTTACTAAAGCTTTGCACGCTTGCCACACAGTGGGAATTTCTATCATTTTGTGTGAAACTACTAAAGTATTAACTTCCTTGGAGTTACTGCAGAGACATCAGCTGTGGCAGATGATTAAAGGTCTAGTTGGGATAGCTGGCAGGGGGTTCAGATAAGATAAGTACTTTCATCTAAAGTGTAATGTCAAAGCCAGAGTAACATAAAAATCAGACAAGATCCAATAAATCATCAGATCCAATGGATCATCACTAATCCTCTGCTATCTCAACTATCAAAGTAAAAGTGCTCCAGAGACATTTGGGAAGTTGAACTTGCCTTTTGCCAATGCAGCACATAAGTTATTGACCCATGTTACACAGGTTTAAATGTTTCTTTTTAATAACAACAAATTACTTCAGGATGCGAGGATGACTAATTGGATGCAAATCTTGGTAATTAGTCTGGTCTTTTCATTTTTAAATTATGACCCCCCTTTTTAGAGCATCTGTGCTTCCAGGGGTGGTCTAATGTGGTGCTCCACATAGATATTAACAATCTGGGACTATTATTGGGAAAAGATCTGCATGCATCCATCAAAAGTAGAACTACAGCCAGAGTCAACACTGTGCCTCAAGCCACCAAAGCCATTTTTCTGCTTTTTGACTATCTGCCACAGACTTTGTAGGCCAAATTAATATCTTGTACAGTAACAGTGAATCTTCCAATACCAACAATCTTCCTGCCACTACATCAGACACAGAGTGTTTAGGGTTTAACATGACTTTGTGTGAAAGCTGAGCTCTCCTAAAAACGGTCTGTTTTTCAGGCACTACACATAGCCATGTGATTCAGCTGAAGAGCACCATCCAACACTGGGCTTTCCTCCTTAGCTTAAAAAAAAAAACTTTCTTCTAAGTTTCTTGAGAGTATCTTATGGCATTATAATGACCAATTAGAAGTATGAAAACAAAAGCTACCGAGACAGATGTATAGGTGAGATGTCTTCTCTCCTGAGAAGAAAATACTTGAAGCCAATAAAGCAATGAGGCTTTAACAAAGAATTATGGTATGCTAAGACTGTAAGATTAGACTAACCGACCTAAGAGACTTTAATAGGTTAAGCCCATTGTTGTCATCTATCCTCTGTAGTTAAAAACATGACTATGTGCTACTGCACAGTTGTTGTGTGTATTAGTGGTTGTGCCACTAATAAGATAGTGATTATTAATGATTTGATTATTTTTTTAACAAATACTTTTATTGTCATTGCTACAAATAGCACAAAATACAGGCACCTATGATTGGTCAAATGCAAGTAAATTCATGAAGCGGTCTGACAATTTGAACCACCCACAAACCATAGTGACATTTGCTGATTGAACAAGAAAACACCATTCAATTTCTCCAAATGACCTGTTGGGAGCAGCAGTGGGCCTGAGTTGCTACTATCAGCAGAAGAAGCACTGAACACCATTGTGACACTGCAATCCTGATGTAAAGAGAGTGGCAGAAACCACCCACTTCACAAGGATGAACCTAAATTTAAAGGAACAGTGGATGGTAATCAGCCCAAGGCTATAATGTGACACATTTACACATAGACGCTCATTAATTTTCCTCATTCTTATTATCCATCCGTCTGTCCATTGCTTGTAACTTCATCCTTGCAAGGTTGTGTTGGGGGGTGGAGAATGGTACCTCAGTGTACCCCAATGTACTCCAGCATTGGGCAGAAGCCGGGCTAAACCCCAAACATGTTGTTAATCTATCCCAGAGCAACACAGAAAAAGACAGGACAAACAGTTTTGCAGACACTCATTCCTAAGGGAAATTAAGCCAGACCAATTAACCTGGATGCTTTTAGAGTATGGGAAGAAGCAGGGGTACCTGAAGAGAACCATTCATTCACCTTCCTGCTGGATAGCAACAGTGTTACACCTGCGACCCTGTGCACCCCCATCCTTATCATAAAAAATACCCCTTCCCTTAACCCACCTCTTCACCCCGTCCTTTAAATGAATACATGAATAAACTGGGGGTTTCAATAAGAAGAATCAAGAATGCCAGTGAGGTTATTGCTTAGGTTTTGATGAGAATACCCAGTCAACAATTTATTTAAAAGTCTGAAAAAGTTATATACTTTTGTCATACATCAGTATTTAAAAGTACATTTTTATATTATTGTTATATTTATTTTACAGTACAACTCTTGTTTCAAGAAAAAAAACATTGTGTTTCTCTTTTTTTTCATTTATTTTGTTTTATTATTCAGAAATGCAGCCAGAAATCAGATCTAATTGCTGATTAGCAGGTCAAATAAAAAAAATCTCTCTTTTTGTTTGCCATTCTCATCAAATGCATCACAACTAAAAACTCCCACCACTTTAGGTCAGTCAACATTTTACCCACCAGCACATGCTTGCATTGTTTTAGTTTAATAAAAGCCTCAGGCATAATAAAATTGGCTATGGTCTTACTTCTGCCTTTTTTGGGAAGTATTTCTTAAACAGAGACAGAATACGGTTTCCTCAATGCTAGAAAATATAGATGGTCGCCGCCGGCTCAACACTCAGTCCAGATAAAAGGTGTACACAATACATACACAAGTCCACCTAACATGCAACAGAGATGCTCTGAAATCACAAAAACACCCAATGAGGAAGTATCACTTTGTTCTCTGCAGGAGAGACTATCTGCATGGCAAGTAGTTTTTGGCTGCTACAGCAGTGTTAAAATTGTCATATTGGAAAATGCCACAGATGTAGGCGGCACAGAGGTGTGGTGGTTGGTACTGTGGACACAGCAAGAAGACCTCCGGCTGAAGTATCAGCTTTGTAGGCCTTTGTGTGAGGAGCAGCATGTTGTTCCTCTGTCTTTTTTCAGGTCCTCTGGCTTTCTCCCACAGTTTAAAAAACCGTATGTTGTGTCAAGGGGGGTCCAAAATTGATCAATCTAGTGAGTTGTTTGTCTTGTGTATCCCTCTGTTGTGCTGTGATGGACTGCCAACCTGTCTACTGTCCACCCTGCCTCTCCCCAAGTGACAACTAGATGAGGCTGCCTTCACCCCCACAACCTTGAAAAGGATAAAGCAGATCTGAAAAATGAATGAATTAAATTCACCATGAACTGCTAAAAAAAATGAATAAAAAAGAAAAACAGTAAAGGAAGTGATCTCAAAATATAGCTGGTAAACGGTTTGAGTGTATGTGTGCATGCGTGCGCATGTTTGCGTGTGCATGCGTGCACGTACCATCTTCCTGTGATACTTTAAAGGACCTGACACTGACTGACAGGTAGCAGTGAGTGTGCTATCACTGCCAAACACAGCAATCTCATTTACCTTGAAATGAGCAGCTTCTGCTCTGCCACTTTGCAGTGAAAAGCGTGTGTGGTGCGATCAAAGTTAACAGTCTTTAGACTTTACCTGTCTGTCAGAGGTTAATGTTGATTTTATTTGATTCTGTTAGGGTGTAAGGAAACTGCAAGAGCTTTGCAGATGAAGAGCAGTATAGGATGCCAGTAAACGTCCTTCACCTACTGTGCAAACATGAAAAAAAAGAAACGTGTTGAAAAACAATTCACTAAAGAAGTATTTCAAATTAAGATTGCTTATTTAAAAATATTATCATAGAGAGAGAAGAGAACAGTCCACAAGCAAAGCAGTGATCAGTTGTAGGGTTGTATGATGGTAGGAAATTGATGCAATGGTGGAATTATTGATAAATATTGCTGTAAAGATGTTGGTTCCAATAAATCCACAATGCCCTTCTCAAATGTGCTTCCAATACTCAGTGACCTTGAGTATTTTGGACACTAATCTGTGTGAGACAAGGACATCTATGGCTGTGAAACAGGCCTCATGTTATTTGGACTAAACCATTAACTCAATTTTAAAAGTGAAACTCACATTTTTATCATCAGTACACACAAGAAAACATATTTGAAGCATTTAATTCTTTCGGTTTTGATTAGTATGACTTACAGCATATTAAACAGAGAATACATTACACAACATTATGTCAGGGCGTTGTCATGGTTTATACTATCATTGAGAATACAGCTTACCTGATAGTTATCTGGTCATTCACACAGTCCTCAAGGAAGATAACCTATGAAATGTTACTCTAAAAGCTGACTCTTGACAAAGTGCTGCAAGCTCCAAGCATATTTATGGAAAGTTGAGTGGAAGGAAAAGGTGTACAAGCAACTGAGATAACCATAATCTTGACAGGATTACATAACATGGTTATAACATTTTAATTCTCTCAACTCTACCATAAATGCCAGACTATTGAACAAACTTAAATATAACCCTAAAAAAAATAAGGGGTGCATATTTAGGCTGCACTTGTCCATAAGCCACATGTGTCCAAAATGTACCATTATATATTTATAAAGAAAAATTGTTTAATAAAATAACAGTAGCATAAAAATATGTTGTGTAAATGCTTTCTCCAAACAGTGCCTGAAACATGGCTGTTTAAAAACAGGAAAAGTTATTGGTTGCTATTTTCATCTTTGTCCTACTCACTAAAACGGCTCAAGTTATCCTCCTCAGTATCGGAATTGAACAGGCTCACACACACTTCCTCAGTCTCTCTTTCGCTGTCGCACTCAATGTAACTTTCGTCTCGCAATTCACTTTTGAGCTTGTGCAGGCCTCTTCATCGTGCAGCAGTCTAACCTTTAGAAACCCGTTGGTATAAAGCAGTTTATTAACAGCATCTCAGTGTTTAAATTGTGTGAAAAAATTAGCGGCTTAGAGTCCGGAAATCATGACAATTTTTAAAATACATATGTAATTATCTACATTTCTGAGATGCGATATTGAAAACGATCTGGCTTTTCATTAATTGTATGCCATAATTATCAAAATGAACATAAAGACTTGAAATACAAAATATACGATTCTGTGTTCTGCAGTCAGCAGCAATTATTGAAATAAATTAGCTTTTCAGTTGTATTCAAATTTCCTGAAATACACCTATACATCATCCACAAATATTTTTGTAACAGAAAGTGATTTTACTAAGTTTTCTTCTAAATAAAATGTGTAAGTTTTCTCACATTTGAACATTCTCAAGTTTACACATCCTGAGTAGACACATCCTGCCGGTGCTTGGTGGAACAAGCAGCTCCATATTACTTGCTTCAGTAGCTTTTGCCTTCAGTCTGGTCATCAGCATGTAGAATGCATACTCTATTGGATTTAGGTCAAAGGACCTGGCCAGTCAAAAGCTCTCTACTACTTGCCCATAAAAAAGTTCCTTGTCAGCCTGTTAATTTCAGGCCATTGTTCCGATTCTTCAGCCCTCAAATTCGTGGATAATTAACACAAAGAGCTTCCAAGTCCAGCACAGTCCACAGAATACAGAGACCGTCAAACATGCTGACGCCTAAGGAAGCAGCACTTAAGCCGAAGAGCAACTGTTACATTTTATTCCTTGAGCAACAAATGTTGAGACTGTTTCCTAATACAGTCTCAAAGCGCTATACATGTTTGATCTAATTGAATTTTTAATCTGCTTTGGTTTTATGTTACATAATACTTTCTTTTAAGGCATTTTCTAAATGCAGACGTGTTTTGTTACGCAATTAGCAGCGCAAGCACAACATCATATAACACGCTCCACCCAGCCATTCAAGATCCAAACTTCCGCTTCCAGTCTAAGTCTGCAGGAGAGGGTGGAGGCAAAGACAAACAATCCATTTCTCTCCGTGTAGATAAGTGTCTCTAAATGTTTTATAAGACAAAGGACTATTAATATGTAGCCACTGACTTCAAAATACTGACTATGCTGTCTAAATTGATTTTTTTATGTCTTTTAAATGACACTTATGTATTTTTTGCCTTCAGAACAAACAAACTCTTACAAGTCAAGCTCTCGACTTTGAAATTCATTTATATAGCTCGTATTGCTAAAAATATTAATTATACTCTGGTGACAGCCCTTGGCTTAAGGAACAGTAAAGTCTGAAGTAAAAGCAGCCCCAGAATCATTCGTTTCATAATGAATTGCTTTCTGCAAAACTGATGATATTTCAGTCGGACTTCAAATGTGTTTACTGGGAATGGGTGAGAATTTAAAACCATTGATTTCAGGCGGTCTTGCTGAGTTCTGAGAAGAAGGCATCTGATAAGAATGGCGCCACGGCCGTCTCAGAGCCTGAGCTCAATCTTTAATCAAGGGTCATTGTGTTCTACACAGCAGCCCCAAACACATAAAAGCAGGTAGAGGAAGTGGTAAATCATACAGGCATTGGGGTCTAATTGGCCACCAGAATGAGCCCCAGCCAAAATATTGTTTTCCCTTGGCGCTATCTGCTTCCATCTCGTGGACTTTCATAGAAACTGTGGCTTCCTGTTCAAGGGTGTTGGCCGCAGCATAAGTACAACATCCCCTAGTCTGTAAAAATAATCTCCAGGACCTTGTGTAGAGAAAGAAAGAGGGACAGAAATACATTCTGTCCCCGGAGGAAGAGCTTCCCCTCCAATTCAAAAGGTTTAACAGCTTCCTCTTTAAATTGGCAGACAGCCAGCATACAAACAATTGTTTCTGAAAGAATCTCTGGATGATCGACACACTTAACTGGATCTTACTATTAAAATGTTCATTTTTTGAAAAAATAAAAAAAGGGATTCAACACATGAAAAAGGCATTCTTCATTTTAAAGATAAACTTTATTTTAACCTCTAAATATTCAAGAATAGGAAGTAGCCTTGGGGTAGTAAGAGGTACATTTTATTAGTATCAAAAAGTTCATTTATTTCAGCAATTAAATTAAAAAAACATGCTATATAGACTCAGTAAAAAGGGATATCTTCAAATGTTTATTTCAGGCAGTTCTAATCACTATGGCTTAAAGATAACTATCATCTTCATTGTGCTTATTAATTTGCCTGTACCTGTAAACTATAACTGAAACCATAAGATACTTAAATACAAAAAGTGTTGCACAACAAACGTCACACAGCGAATACTGGAGAAAGACAAGATTGCTTTATGGGTCACCACTTTCTTTGTGTCCCTGTTTGTTTTGCCTCCTAGTGCAGCTGCTGCTCAGCAACAGGCAACACAGGTGACTGGAGACGCAGCAGCAGGTGGACAGCTCCCAACATCATCCTATCAACCAGCTGTAGACTGGAGTGTGTCAGTAATTGTTTACGCACTTAAGATAATTTGCTTAGCTGATAAACTTCTTGCTGCACTGCCGTAAACAAGAGTTAGCAAAATGCCAGGCATGTTCATTGTTTTCAAAATGATGCCTTTCGATGTGTTTGAACAACGGGATTATTGTGCTAATTATTGTATTGTTTTAGTCAGGTCATAGAAGAATGAGATGTGATCCTGATTTGCATAAAGCAAGCAATTTGACACTTATCAAAGATTACATAAATAGTTATGTTGTTAATAACCTTTTGTTACATTGTGAAATGAGGTGTTTTTCTCTAAGAAAGTAGTCAAGAAAAAAACCAACAAAAAAAACCATGTAGACATTTTGTCAAACATTTTAAACACAAGACGACAGGTGATAGATCGATCAGTCAGTTTATGCTGACACTAGCACTGAGAGTCCCCAATGCACCCTCCTTTTTTATAGCACAGCGCAGAGTTTGGATTAAATCTGACCCATGTTTGAATTGAGAACACTTGATAATTGTAACATTTGTTATACGTTCGTTTTAATGTTCCAAGAAGATTAATTTGTTCATTATTTTTGTGCATTCACCGTATCAATAGATGAGCCCAACAAAAGCAGTCCTAACATCACCAAACTAATACAAAGCCTGAAACAAAGCTTAATTTAGTTGATGGAATATCGGAACGGAAAACTGACCAGTAATCGACTTAAAACCACACATAAGATGCAAACATGTTGATTTGTAGATACTGAGAGGCATAAAAGTGTTTGTAGCCCCAGGATATTAAAACATCTAAGCAATTTAAGTGTGCATGATTCCATTTCTATTAGATTGCAATCGAATTGAACAATACCACACAGTTCCTTTATGATCGCCTAAGAAATTGCCACGGCATAAGAGGATACTGTAAAAGAATAAGCTGAACAGTAGTCAATTTCACTTCCAGGCTTTACCTCATTATAAATCAACATGAATTTGTTAGACAGTAAACCACACACAACCTCTACCAGGAAAAAAAATGTCACCAGTTAGGAAAAGAAAGACTCATTCCTGAGGGCATTTAATACAGTTAGAAAAGGGCAGCCAGACGTTTGTTCCAATCTACAAAAACGTGCACAACATCACCTATCCATTAAGTAAAAGCCAGCGCTGTGTTAATCATTTGGACTTCCCCTTCTCTCTACAAACACAGTGAATCAAACTGTTACACTTTTCCCTGCAGAGACACATATTCCTGTTTATTGCCTTTCAAAGCCCACATTTATTATAGCTTTTGAGAATATATATATTAAGCACCCTGGGGAAAAAAAACGTATTGCATTACTATAGCAAGAAATTATGCTGATGCATTTACTTTAAATGTCAGAGCATCACCACCTTTGTGTACTTTTGGTGAATCTAGGACTGTAATAAATGCAAATTGTTTTTGCTGACATTTTAGAGTCATATTAGGTGCACTTAACTTTAATGGTTTATTTTTAGTTCAAAAACACTATCATAGCTGAAATAAGTTTGGAAGAGTTAGAATAAAAAATGACTTTAACAAATATTTTCTGTCCCTGACACTGGTTCGAAGAATTTAGGGATAGATTTTCAGACAGATACGTCTCAAACTAAGCAGCTCTGCCAGGGTTTATTTCAGCTATATTTTGAAAGTCCAAAATGTTTAAGGAGGGGAGTTGAAGTAGAGATACTAAAAGCAAAATCTAAAGTTTGTTGCTCTTAGCTCTCCGATAGGATGAATCCTCTGCCCTCCAGTGATTGTTACAATTAAATATGAAATGTATATGAATAATTATGCAAAATGGGTGACAATGTTATTGTGAATAAATGTTATTTTTTCTTTGCTATTTCTATTAAGATGAATGGAGATGTTAACTAAAGGAAATAACAGCATTCGTACCATTCTGTCTTAATTGTGACATGCCTGAAGGAAAATCTTTACCCTCCTACATAAAATGCTCAACTCCATAGATCACACTGCACAGCTGTAATGTGTACTTTACTCTCTGTGCTGCTGACAGGGCTGAGAAGGTTGTTTGTGTTGAAGATGGATCCATTTTCTGAATAAATTTTGATGTGATGGCTTGTTTCTTAGGCAGCCAAAACATTTTTTTCCTGGTTAATGTATATTAAAAGGGTACTATTTTGTAAAACCAACCTTTTTTAGCTATGTCTCATGTTATAATGTCATTCCCTCAAAAATACTTGGAGTGTTGATTTGATTCTTTCATGGTGCTTGAAAAATTCTTAAATTTTCTGTGGCAGCCATTTAGGGTGCCTACATACTTGCTCTTGCAAAGCTCTCTGTTGCTTCTCCAACTATGCTTCCACCTCACAGAGTACCACGCCCTATGCCTTCCCCACTCAGCTCTGCCAGACTAGTGGCAGCAGGAGTTAGAAAACACCTGAACTGTGAGTCTGCTGAACTCTTTACAAGAACTATTTCTCGGACCAACGCTCCAAAGAACAGATCCAAATGGGATAATGCAAAGGCATTGTTGTGATGACGTGCTGAAGGTAGAGTACCTGACAGAGTAGGAGGTTCCTCAAGGGACAGAAGTCCAATTTCAAGGTGTCAAATTCCGAAGTCAATTTTCTTTTAAGTTATGTTCGATATAGACAGCCTTTTTATAAGAACTCAATGTAACATAATTATTTGATTGTGCTATGAAATGGCACTATGTGCCTGGAAAATACATAATACCGCCCCTTCAAGCTAAAGTTTTGTGTCAATACACAGACAGACCAATATCAATATAAGTTTACTATGCAAATAACACTACAGAACCATTTGGGCTTACAACAGCTGTAAAGGCAATCTAACCTTGTTTACCTAATAATTTTAATTGACATTTACTGAAAGAGTCTGGTTCCTGAGACTCAGAGGAACTATGCTGCATACTTAAGATGTCTTTCAAAATATTTTCAGCTAATTTACTCAATTTAGCAAAGGATTAGACACCTTATGTTTATCTGGATAAGGACCAAATTTGAAAGAGGAGGGTTACGCACAACCAACCAAATAAATAGAAGCTTTTTTTTTCACTTTCAACTTTAGAGCTGGCAGTTTTCCCTGCGCATTTAAAAGTTGTTTTTCCTACACAGTCTAAAGGAGTAAATGTTTCCTCTATGGGTTTTGCCCTCTGAGTATCGGTGCAGACCGACATCAATCCGACGCTGCGTCAGTGGAAGGAAGCCTCTTGCTAATTGTAAACAGGAGAGGGAGGTGAGCAGCCTGTCGAGCAGAACACAGATCTCCTCTGCAGAGTTGCAAAGTGAAACACTGATTAGTGACGCTACATTACTCTGCTTTGTCCAAGGGCAAATGTTTCATATCAGCTAGCTGTCAGAAAGCGGTGCACACCGACATCAGCACTCATAAATGTCCTGCAGCTGAGTGTGATGGACACTTTAATATCACAAATTTTGATTCCACTGAAATCACAGTCAAATTATAAGCGAGGCCAAATTAGTAAATTGGCAATTTCTTACGTCCCTGAAAGATGCAGATGAAGATGAAAAACTGAGACTTAAGTAGATGAATGCAATAATGAGTGAAGCCATCTGTACTATATGCATTTACGTGTATGATTGGTCCTCTGAGCAAACACTAAATAATAAAGTTCTGTTGAGTTTAGCTGTGCACCATCACATAAAAGCACCATCACTAATTTTTCACATCATCCTTTAAACCTGTTCCAATTGTTATGCCCTTATTAGAGAGCACCCCATCTCAGTCTGGAGCCATCACCTCTTCCATACCCCTCATATTCCATTCATGCCGCTTCATCCATTAGTTTAATTAACTCTTTGGCTCTGGGAACTTGCACTAAGCTACGGCTTCAGCACCTGGCTATTAGAGGAGGCATACTGTGACCACTTTCTCGACTCACTAGCGAGAGCAGAACTTTAATGATGATAATGCCCCGCTGGTCAGTCTAAATCACTTCAGTCCAATTAGAGGAACCAGGATCTATACATGCTGTTCTCTTTGTCTTGTGTCAGTTTTAAGTACACATTTGGTTATGTCAGAGTAAAACTCCCCAATTATGCCCAGGAGATTAGGATGTCTATATAGCTATTTGTCAAGATGCGCTGGGTCTCTCTTTTGGCCCAAATCTGTGCTTTTTGAATCCTGTCCTTCTATCTTCCGTTGTACTGAAATAACTCTTAAGATTGTTTTTTATGGAATCTAAGCACTTTGAATCACTGATGCGCCAATCAATCAGCCAGTAATCACAGTGGGAGAAATTTCTCTTGATCGTCTCTGACCTGTGATCCATATATTCTATACTGATTAATCAGATTTCTTATTTCTTGTTTATGAATGTATCACAAGTCTTGACACCAACTCTCAGTTGGATTTAGATCTGGACTTTGTCTGGGTCACAGCCAGTTGTCTACAATTCCAGTGTAGTTATATGTTATATTTAAACGGTAATCATGAAATGTACTAGCAATTTAGGAAATCCATGAAAAGATACCATGATGACAAGGAGAAAGGCAGTGTGCATGTTCACAGTGGCTACTCTTGGATCTTTGCAACAAAAAAAGGCATTTAGAATTAAAAAGGCAGGTCCAATAGATGATGGAGGGAATGACGAACAGCTGCAGATCAACCTGACTAAGTATGGACGGCCAGATTGAGCCATGCTTTGAGGAAGAGCCAGAGCACCATAATCAGGTACAGCTTAAAGCTGACCTGCATAAAATAACTACACCACTGCTTTTTCTGTTCATTCTGGATAACAGGGTGGAGTATGTATTGCTGCAGGTAGACACACAGCATGAGCACCCACAAGTTAGAGACTGCTGTGATTTGGGTTCTGATCCATTCCATAGTAACTTCTCTGAATACATCTGGAGGAATCACTGTGGCCATGCTGTGGTGGCCATGCTGTGGAGGCACAGCATGGCCACAGATGGGAAAAGGGACGGTACAATAAAATAAAGACATACTGCCACACAAAGCATTAAACGCATTATGTGCAGAATGCCAAAGCTTACAGCACAGATAAAATTCATCAACATTTTTTACATCCAAGTCTTTTTGCATCTACAATATTTAAAGAAATAAATTCATAAAGTGTGATATGCCTCTTAGGATTTATGTAGCTATGGAACATTTAAGCATTTTTATCACCTTTTAATTCTTGTAGCCTCTTTTTCTATTCCCCAACACAGCTGGTTGGCCCTGGGAAAATAAGCAATTTTTCTTAAAGTTACAAAAGCACATTTTGCTTTATAGAGTTTTATTTAAGTAACTTAGCATAGTGATTACATATTTTAGCAGTGGTGAAGCATGTCTGACTGTAGTGGTTGCATGCATCTTCTAACATCTGCATGATTGTCAATATTATCTGGACAAGTGTGTTATTTACTTACAGTTTAGTATTCGCAGGTTCACCTATTTGTGGATGTTTCTGTGGAATGCAAATCCAAATTATTTATGGAAAACACACCTATTTGTGGATCTTGATGTAATGCATATCTAAAATATTTTGGAAAAAAAAAAAGAAGCAATTTGGGAAGCTGACATACCTAAGTGTAACGCTACCTTACACACTATTGGCTGGGATTTGCAAACCAGCCAGTCCAGGTGTGCCCTTCAATTTCCTTGGAGCTGATTGGCTGTACCCCCAAAAATGGAAATAGAGAAGACTGTAGATATTAGCGACTGTGGTAGTGCTAAGCCTGTTTCCACTGCATGTGTTTATGCTAATTGAGGTGTTTATAATGTTTGAACTATTAAAATGGCCAGTTATGTGTTTTTAGAGAGGATCTCAAGTAATCTGGATTTTTGGCTATTCACAAGCAACTCAGGTCTCTAAACCTCACATATATTGGGGGTCCACTGTATATATTTTTTTCAATACACTATATGTACTTATGTGACATCTCATTCTTAACCCTGGGATATTTAATGTCAGCTCAGCGTTGCAGCTATGACAGCTTCAACTCATCGTGGAAGGCTTGCCACAAGGTTTAGGACTGTGTTGATGTGGATTTTTGTCATGTCTATAAGGACCTTGCTTGGTGCACTAGTGCACAGTTATGTTGGAACAGAAATGGCCCCTCCTCAAACTGTTCCCACACAGTTGGGAGCATGAAATTGCCCAAAATGTCTTGGTATACTGAACTAACTGTTCCTTCGAGTGGAACTAAGGGGCTGAGACCAACTCCTGAAAAACATCCTTACACCATAATCCCCTCTCCATCAAACTTTACGCTTGGCAGAATACAGTTAGGTAACTTCTTTTCTCCTATACCAACAACAATAAAAAAGCATCAATTTCAACGATAACCTCAAAATATTTGAAAGTATGATTGATGCAGCGTTTTGTGCTGCTTAACAATTACACCATTGAATGCAACTGATGTAGTAAATAGTTCAGATTAATTAAACTTATTAAAGGGTATATTTTATTCTTAAATAAGTATTTTGTTAGAGCAAAGTCAAAGCAATCTCAATACAACATATGCGAATTTCATGAATCCAAGTCTAACACTGAATTGCTGTTGGAGCTTTGGCCAAAATACAACAGCGCAATTGACTTTACCATCCCCAAATTAAAGCAACTACAAACTGTTAAAACTGTGAAAACACATCCTGGAGACTCCGACTCCAAACGTGTCATCATTCACCCAGCAAGCAGCTGGTCATTAGCTATGAAGGGCAGAGGGGGCAACGGTAGATACCTGCCAGAGGGGCCACATCCTAGGGACTGAGGGACGTGCTGCTAGGAGAACGAGTTGACTGTGGGTCACTGTATAGCGATAAACCAGGACAAGCATAAGGAGGCTGCTGTCTCCCAAGGTGACAGAGGTTATGAGGCAAACAGAAACCTCTCACATACCTGTCTGTCAAAGCGCCAGCATAAATCCATGATATGAGGCTGGGACTAAGGACACCATTAGCTACATTCAGCTGCTAAAGGTGAAATATTTCCTCTCACACAATGACCCTCCTCAGATGATACAATGCATTGAATTTTATTCCAGTGGGCTGAATATATTATTTTGTCAGAGTCGCTCATTGAATTGTTAGGGCCTTCGATGTAATTTTATGCTGTAACCAGCAAATGTGGGGATAATCAAATCTCCCTTGCCCTGAAAATAGAAGCACATCTGCTGTCTCTCAGGGAACTTACTGACAGTATAATCCATGTTTGTTTTATTTGATAAGTGTGAAGGCGGATCTGTTGATTGTATGTTCTGGATTGGATAAAGTTGTGAATGTACCTTAAGAAATGCATGGCATGCGCAATCAGAAACTCATTTTTCATCAAAAAGTGGGGATCAATTAAATAAACAATGTGTGCACAAGCAGCGTGGGGTTGATAACCACCCATGCACCGCCCTGACATTGTAATTACCTCCTAGAGGATTATGAGCTATTGTATTTCTCTAGTGCTCCAAAAATAAACAGCAAATATGAATAAAGAAATACTAAGACAAAGACATTAATAATTAAAAGAGACCACAACAAATAATAAAATGACAGCAAGTGCAAAGACCACTGAACACTAAACTGCATCCTAAATAATTCTCAAGGTATCAGTTATTGCTTCAGCGTCTGGGGAAATAAATACTGCAGAACGGCTGTGGAAAGCCTATGTTTGAATGATAATGATTGCATAGAACAGGTCGTGGGGTCTCCACATTTAATAGGTACCTTCCTTTTCTGTACATGAAGTCCAAGCTAATCCAGTTATTAATGTGAGGTATTTAGGACAGAGAACAAAACATACACCGTCTTAATATAACCTCCAAAGCAGAGGAAAACACCAGCTCGAGCCAAATGATTTTTCAGATTTGCATCCGTACACTTTGACCTGAAGTTAGCAGACACATATCTATTTACTCCAGCAGTGACAAATTGGTGGTACAAAATAAAAATGTAACTCCACATCTTAAAGCAATAATTCTCTCATAGGTCCTGTCAAAAGGTTATACACAGTTAATACCTGACTGTGTATAACCTTTTACCCGCAGTAAATAATTTTAGATGTCTGGGCTTAAACTACTTCCAAATTAGTTGGTCCAACAGCAAGTCAGAAAAGTTCCAAGACCAAAGGAGACTTCTACAATCTCACAACTCATCCTTGATTTTCAGGCACTTTGTAGTTTACCTTTGTGGTAATCTTTGGTTGAAATTCAGGCGCTCCACGGCTGTTACTGTAGGCCCACCATATAAGATGCAGCCACCTGGAGTTTGCCTGAAGGGCTGAACTATTTGCTGCATGTTTCTCCTGTTCTCTTTCTGCTGACCTTTCTATGTATTTACAGTAGATAAATGCCAATGTCACAACAAAATACACACCCTTCCACCCCCCAAAATAGAGAAATAATCTGATAGTTCCCAGGAAAAATAGATGTATGCTCCATTTCTGGGTATATGTATCACATAGACAATTCATTGGTGCTGCTCTGCAACCTACCATCAGCTCCTATGTAAATAAACAACTTCTGTGCAAATACCAACCAAATGCAAATATGTAAATTGTTTAAAGGTTAAAAAATGTGTCCACATAAACCACTATGTAATTTTTGTGAATGGAAATTGTTTTAAAACCACTGAAGTCCAATTAGTTCTTGATTCTTGTTAGCTCCAGCCATCATGGCTAACTCATCTGGATTTACGTCAAATAAAGACACCATGAAAGCCATAACTATGGGTCACAAAACTACTGCTTCAATCATTTTTACAAAACCTCTCAGAGCTATCCCTTTACCTGTTCTACTTCTATCATATACAAATGGTTTAACAGTCAACGAGCGTTTGGATTTCTCAAAGCTTGTGAGTGGTAGAGTGTTCTTATGGGACTTTTAGCCTTAGGTAACCCAAAACTGCTAATTAGGCCACAAATCACAAGACTGCACATGACCACATCCCCAGATGAGAGTGGAGCTAAGCACAGGGAGAAGACATTTTACATCAAACCTTAATCCAGACTGTCTCACTCACACTCTTCGCTACCCAGTAGCATCCACAAAGAAGAAAAGCCCGCTCAGAGCTGGTATGTGGCCAGCATTAGGAACAAGAGATGAGGGGGAAAATTAAAGAATAGAAGGGAGGGGGGAGCTCACAAAAAGCAGAAGAAAATTGATTCCTGGGGAGAGGTGAATGCTGGTGAAGGTTGGCCAAATTCATTTCAAAATTAAAGATGCTGGAGGCTGGTCTCTATGTATGAGGACTAATAAAAATAACACACACACACACATACAATTCCTAAGAAACACAATAATTTTAAATTGTCAGTTGCCCCTCAAAGATCTTGTTTATCATACCTTCATGCAGACAAAAGCTCTAAGAAATGAAAGTTAACTTTATTTTATGTTTCAACATACAGAATTGAAAATATGAGCTTGGTGATGTTACAAAAGGAGCTTACGGTTGAAAGGGCAAAGACAGTGTTGTACACATGGATGACTGACAAAGTAGTCCTTTGCCTTCTGGCTTTCAAGTTTCTCTCTTCAACTGAATGTTAAAAATATACTCCAAAAAAAACCAAAACAATAAAAAATTGCTCAATTTATTTTCAGCTTATTTTCAAAAAGCTGGACACAACTAAATCAAAGCTTCTTTTGTAAATCCTGCTTAATGCATGTGTAACTTTTTGATCTCTGAGCCTTGAAAAGAGAAAAATAACAAGAGATTGGTGAGTAAATTTAATACAGCATGAAGGGTTTAGACCAGTGCGGATTTTAGAATGCAAAGAACAGCTTCTACCCCAATAATTTTGTGATACATCTACATTATTTACTATCCCTCGCAGGTATTTGAGCTCGCACTTAAATGAGTCATGAGACTCTAGAAGACAAAGGACAACCAGGCTGAGTGATCTTTCCTTTACCTGTTTGAGAGATTATGAGGCTGAATCAATCTGAATTTACGACAGCATTTTCATTCTTTGAGGGAAGATTTCAGTCCCAGTTGCTCTGGATTTGAGTCTTAATCGCAAATAATACAGTGTTTGACGTTACTTAAGAATAATTATGAAGGTTTCGGTAAAAAAAATAAAGAAATTCTCTATTAACAAAAATGTATGGGTATGTTTTAAAAAAAAGAAAAACAACACAAACCATATCACTCACTCCGCAGGCACCATTAGCCTGGAAACTAATTCAATACAAGACGAAAAAAAGAAGGCCTAAACCACTCTCCTCTATTGCAGTCTCTGTTCTTGGCTTTCCCACTCAGCAGCTATTATTCTTCCAGTTCTGTAAATGAGGCAGGGACAACAACAGCTACCTGTTTGCAAAACAAGCGTCCTTAAAATTTAGAATCCAGACAAAAATCAATAGCAGCAGTGTAACTGACTAATCCAGAGATAGTAGTGTCGGATAAATGATCTAACAAGACCAGGGAAGTATAGGTGATGCAGCACAAACTACTTCCACGCAGTTAGTAGATGGAAGTACATTTTTACATACATACATACAGTGCCTTTGTTGTTCTTCATAAATTGCATTTTATTCTATTTTCAGTTTTTTTCTACAAAATATTTTTCTCATTTTCTTCCTCCAGCCATTTCATTTTGCGTTCACCTTGGCTGTAATCTTGTTGAACCTAGCAGCTGGTCTTTACTTTTGAATTATCCAGGATTACTTAACGTGAGTCAGGGTTACACAAGAAACTTCAATCCATTTCTAACTGAACAAGCAATTATAGAAAAAAATGTTGCCTCATGACATAAGGATAAGCTTGCACACCTTTCCAAACAGTGCCATCATGCCACCATTACGACCTTACCCCCAACAGTTAACTCCTCACCTCTCGGGGGATGTGTACTCATTATAAAGTCAGTCATCATGATTATGAGTTTAAAAAATTTTGCTGAGCCGCTCTCGAGCTCATTTCAGCTCATCAGCATAACCACATTAGAGTGGGAACCTGTGGGCTGGCAATCTCACATTTCCTCAATATTGCAGTCCCAGCAGGCTGAGCATGTCCACATCCATTAAGTTGGACCTAAGCCACCAACGAAGCCTAATATAGTGCCACGAGGCACACTAACACCACGCGACACCTGAAATTTAATTAATTAGCTTTACACAACAAACTGTCAGTTCAACACATCAATCTGCCCTAAACAGGGAAACTGCAAAATTTGGTTACACTTATCATAGCAATTGTGCTTTGGGGGTCTTGTTTTTACACATATCAGAAATGAGGACCCAGGATACCCATCCTCTGGACATGCCACTGTAACAATACAAACAATCAAGTCAACAAAAACTCAGTTTACCCAGGGTGCAGGAATCTCTAATTTATTTCCTTCCATAATATATTTACCTAATCTAGGAAAGGAAACAGATTGTCAGAGGCAGTGGGAAGTAAGATGATTTGGAGCTCAATTCTGCTAAATTGGTTGCTGCCAGCGTGATACATCATGGAGAATTAAGATGCCTCTCCCCAAGCACAGAACTTCAGCAGCCATATTGGCACATCTGTCAAGGGCCCACCCCTGACAGAGACAAATTGACCAATTCTGGCACACAAAGGCTGATCCAAAGTGCTAGCAATAACCAAGATGAATAATGAGCCAGCTCTGGCTCCAGCAAAATTCATTTTTAATAATTAGTGTTCCTGCACCTCTCATTTTCTCAGAAAATGAGTGGAGGTACATCTACAGGTTTATACAACACATCAGCAAGACTGGAGGGATACAGATGATGTTGTGTGTTAAGCTTCCATCATCACATAGAATGACTGCAACTTGAAACGCGGGGTGGAAGATGGATGAATCTCTCTCTGTTCTCCCAGGAGCCGGAAATTAATCAAGTCCAGAGAGCTCTGTGGTGTGGGGCTGCTGTAAAGAAATGTTTCAGGATGCGCAGGATAAAGTTCAGAAGGTCAAAATAAAGGAGGGAAGAAAGGAAGGAATATTTGGTGGCATCGAAAATTGCATTTGCTGATGGCTACAGTCCACGCCACAATTTTCTGCTTGGAACGAAGTGGAACTCAAATGCCAGTGAAAGGGTGAATATTACAAAATGTCTGCTTTTCTCTGTACTTGACATATGGCAGTGAAGCTTGTTAAAAATACTACCAAAATGAAAGTGGAAAAAAAAAAAGAAAGAAAAAAATAAATAAATAAATAAATGCAGGTGTTCTATGATTGTAATGGATTGTGTGTTGCATTCGAGAGCTGCTCCAACTAATTGATTAAGAATATAATTAGTACTCAGTAAAACAGTCAGTCACAATGCTTTTTGAGTTACTATTGTAGAAACGTCTACCAATTTGTGCTGGAGTACACAGAGGCCCTTACTGTAGTATGTAACAAGAATCCATAATTGTCTGTTGAGTTGAACAGATTGTAATTATATGCAAATGAATTGTGGTTGAAGGATAAGAGCAGACTCTCTACCATGGCTTGTAGAACACCAAACACCTCAGATTTCACCTCTCACCTATCAGCACCACTTTCCTCCAGGTCCCTTCAAAATGCCCTTGACAGACCTGATCCCACAGGTGGCACCATAAAACCTCTAAAATACGAGAAGCGCAAGACCTCATTAGTTACATTGCTAATAAGAAGTCTAGTGAACATATGCCAATGTTCTCCTTTCGAATTATCCTATCTCAGTTATTTTAAAGTCCAGTCAGGGTCAAGTCAACCCTTTGCCAATTTGTACACACATTTCATATTTGCGCGATACTATTTCATCTCTTTTTATGATCTTTTCATATCAATAAAAAAACCATACACTTAGAGGAAGACACTGAACATTATCATTTGAAGTATTTTAATGGATTGTTGTTCTCACATAAATTAACAAATGTCATGAAAATTTTAATTAAAATTTTTCAATTGTATATATACACGATTGACAATGTTGTTCCCACTTGTGCACATTGATTCTTGTGACCAATAAGGATCCAAAACAGAATAATTTAATTGTATTAATAACAATAATTGTTTTTAGAGTCAAAGAACCCATTTTCTTACAGAAGACTGTAACTGCATTAAAATATAGTACCTTAAATCATCAGTCAGTACAAGATATTCTGCAGGAGACAGTATCATTTGGTACTTGCTGAAATCACCTGCATCAGGTTTGTTGGGAGGGAGAAGCCGGTATTATGTATTATTGATATATGATTTATGATATGTTGCAGCACATGCAACATATCTATAGCACAATCAGGTAATTATATTGCCTTTGGTTATTATGGAAATGTTGCATATATTAAAATTATTTAAAAGAACTTTGACTTTGCATTATATGCTTTGATGCCCTAAAATTGGCCTCTGTCTCTTTAAGAAGCTCCTACCCTTTCCGACACTTCCACTTCAGCCAATTGCTGCTGCTGCTAGCCTGGTGGAGTCTGTGTGAGGAAAGGCGTTAAGTAGGAGGAGCTGCAGTATGCAACTCACTATGTTGTGACAGCCTGGTATGAGACCGATGATCTGTGAAAAAAAAAAAGAGCTACTTTGTTTTCTCTAGTTACTCCTAGTACTAACTAGGAACAGCTAATCACAGCCCGGAGATTTAGTGCTTGTCAATCACAATCTTGTGTGGCGCCACTCATTGCCCTCCCCCTTTAATGTGATAAAAAAAAAAAAAATGCTGAATAGAAAGCTGAAAACAATTCAACCTTGAGATTGACTCAACAAGATAATGAGACTGACTGATTGTTTAATATCTTAATCACAGTGCAGCATCACAGGTGCTAAATCAGTATAGAAATTCTATATTCTGTCACTAGACAGCATGATAAATTAAAATTAAACTAACTGTAGCTGGCAAGTATTTCATGAAGGGGTTTGGCATAAATTGCTCTCCAGGTTTAGATCCAATTAGACTTTATTGTCATAGAACAATCAGAGCAAAACTTTCAAATAAAAAAATGAAACAAATCTTATGAATCAAATCAGAGCGAGCGCTATCTGAGGTACTTGCAAAGGCAACTGGTTTTAGCATATAAACTAGTCTTTCTTATCTAGGAAGAAAAAAACTGTTTTTATCTTTATCCCAGAAGACTTCCTCCCTGCATCCCTGGATAGAAAGCCCCATGCTTTACCCTCCAAGCTTGTTCCCGGTGCTATAGTCAGGGAGTTTTGCTTTAAACTCAAGTGCTTCTCGTACAAGGAGGTCTACTGGGAGCAATCCTCCTCTCGATTCATTACCTTCAGGAGTCAGGGCTCCTTCTGCTGGGCACCATGACAACATGGCATTGCTCTTTTCCCTCCAGCCTTTGGAGGTGGGGGGTGGATGATTTGGGGGTTTACAACATCAGAGACAAAGTGCACTCCTTTCACATGCACCAAACTAATTTAACATAAATCCCCAGGTCTAGCACATCCCACCTAGCTGGACAACCTACAAGGGAATAGAGACATTTTGAAGTTAGTCTGAAAACAACTTTTCTCCAAAATCATTCAAGTGTTTTATTAGAATTTCTCACAGTAGCAACATATAGGAAACCTCTAAATATGCCTCCTATAAGAATAAGACTTCTTTTCATGAGAACCCCGGCAGTGTTCAAGGATTTTTTTTTCTCCCGGTCATATGAAGACAAGTAGACAAGGAGTCCTCCTGTCTTACTTGCTGTCAGTCAGCTGCGTACAATGAAAAAGACAGTTGCAAAATATTTTAGGAAGAATAAAACAAGTCAACGTTTGGCTTAAAACAAATATCAACATTAAATTACAAATGTCTGAAGGACAAAATTGCCAGAACAAAAACAAATACATAATTTGTAAAATTATTATCTATTTATGTGATGGTTCAATTACACTGTAACAAATATAATAAACTGGCAACTGAATCAAGGCGTCAATAAATAAATCCATGAATAATAATATAGAGAAACAATTAAAAAACATGTTTCATAATATGATAAAAATCAAACAAATTTCCAATATCTGCTGGAGCACAGCACATCAAAAGCAAATTTCAAACAATTAATTCAAGAAGTGCTGCAGCATAGAAGCAGGCAATAATAAAATGAATCAATCAATTTTCTATGTCAAATTTTAAATGACTTCCAAAAAAAATGTATTGTGTATTTTAGAAAGGACTTGAAAATGTAAATGACTATCAAAGCATTTCAATTATTATGTGCAATTCTAAAAATATTTCATCACTATAGTAGTTATCTTTTGTAAATGTTCTTTTCACAATTTCTGTTTTACATTTTGATACTTTTACCCCAGGTTTAGCAATTAGCATGTCTAATTGAATCGCTAACTCGCTCTTTTGCTAGACTAGGGCTAAGAAATGGGGTGTAGGGTGCAGACCTCTCCATATTGCCCAAGCTCAGCAACTCCGTTTACTGAGGACCTGAAGGAAGCAGGGAGCTTTGCAGGCAGCAGCTTGATTGGAATTCCTGGGCTTTCAAAACAAAAGCCTGGGAATTACATTTAACAAACAGAAGAAAGAGCGAGCATCAACTAGAAGGATAGGGATTTATAATATTATCCAAGTTGGTAAAGCTAAAGCACACTCAGCCGGAATGTCAACAATGACTGCTTTCACGTTTGAACCTACTTCAGACTGATTTAAGAGTATGTTAGAGTGTTTGAATCAATTGTGCTAGAACTATACAAATAAATTCAACTTACATCTCACATAAGTAATCCTCAAATACATAGTGGCTGTGAATTTTTTGTGTGGGATTTCTTCTTATTTCATTTTACCTGCTCCCAAGTTAAATTATATTTTTTAAGCAGAAGGTTTATGAAAACATGCTCTGTCCCACTTTACAGTGGCATCCAAAACTACCAGTACATCTATCATTTGGTATAGATGCAATTAAAATAAATAATAAAATGTAATTTTTACAGTACCAAAGTACCAAGTTATGAAAAATCAACATTTATCTAAGAACATTTATTCAGTGACAGAAAGGAGGAAATACTTCCCTACAAAATCACTGGCATCATTAACATATCCTATAAAATAAACTTTACTGAAGCACACTTAATGAACAACTTGCCTTGCAACATTATGATGGTTTCAATAAACGTCAAATTCCGAACTTCCTGTTTCTCTTTCTTTGCTACTATTTGAAATGGGACATGCAAGAAAACATATCATTCAATTAAGGCAGATCTGTGTTGATTTTTATATGTGAGGAAATGTGTGTAGGTTTGTTTGTTGTTTTTCATGCGATAGATTACCTCTTGGCCCGGTCTTCCTCAAAAATTAAATCTGTGTTTCTAAGGACTCGATGATAAAATAAAGGCTTTACCAGGTTTTAGTAGCATTTCTATGAGTGTGATTATCCAACTTCAATAAAAAAGGATTTAAGACTTTGTACGCATATTTATTAGAGGTGCACCAGGACAACACAGCATACACATAAAAAGGATTAAAAGGAGTACGAGCGGCATGCCTCTTCAGATGTGGAAGCTAATTAAGTAGCTTACATTTCAAGTTAGGTGCTATTTCACACAAAGAAGAAATGATGTAAAAACTGTGTAGTCTGCAAACTGTTTCCTTTCTCAGTACCTTTACTGCAACAACTACACCTACTTTGTTGTTATTTTTATTTTTGCTTAGTACTTCCTCCACTCTGAACATCTGCAAAAAATTCACTTTAATATGATTTTTTTAGCCAACATGTTTTCAATTTTGTCCAAACCTAAATTTTGCAAGTCCACTTAATATCCAAACGCCTGTCGCTAGTTTTTAAAAGTGTGTCAACACACTTACCGGCGCTTCACAAGAATTCTTATCTCTGTGCAAAAACCACACTAAACATGACAAATAATGTCTTAGCTATCACAATAAATATTAATATGCGTTTTTTTTTTTTTTATATACCAGCAAGTGCCTAAAATGCCAATATGTATAATCAACTTTTGTTCTTCTGTGAAGAAAAAGTTTGAGCAGCAGCAGAACTGAGGGTTAATTCAAAGCCAAAACAAACAACTCTGCCAATCGAGTACCGTGAGTTACCTAATCTTGTTTTGTATCCTCTAAAGTACTAATTAAGTTGGATCAACATAGCAGTTGATTGAAAATGACACTTCATTCACTTCATTATGTGAGACATGAGTGGAAAGATTGCTAATGATCACGGGCAACCTCAGTGAAGTGGAATAAAACAGTCGGGCTGAGGGGAAATATAATCCACACGTATCAGACAATTGCAGGCTCTTTTGGTGGCTGCAGCAGCTTGTCAAGGTGGCTTCCATCCAAACATACACAACTGCTGCATGAAAAACAGACAGCAGGAGCACTATCTCTGTGAGGCACTGCACTATTAGTGAGTTGTTAATATGAAAAATCACCCAGATGCAGCGCCTTAAGCTGTATAATCAATTTGTGGAGGTATACATCATTAATTCCTACATTCAACCTTTAGTTTAAGCAGTGGAAAAACACTGAGCCTTAATTTCAACACAGCCGAGCAAAACTGCAAGAAATAATCCAGAAAAATGAGAAGTGCCCGCTTTTTACAGCATTTTTAAATTTCAATCCATTTTTTTCTGATCAATACTATATACTTGCTGAGATTAAAGTAATAAAATTCATCTTTTATTATGGATTGACTGCTTCACTTCAGTCTAAATGACGCAAGTTAATTCAGGTGCAATCTCATAATGCAAAGAAAATGAAAATCAGCTCATCTTTGGGATGTTAATCTGCATTTCTTTACATCGAGAGCTGGCATGTTTTTGTATTGCTTTTTTTTTTCTTCTTCTTTTTCCATTCTAAAGTGCCGATAGAAAGGGATCAAGCTTAATGCTTCTGCAAAGGCACATTAAGGTACTCCTGACTGCTGTGCTGTAATTAAACCAGAACAATAAATCAACAAGAAAGTGATCAGCGGCAAAACCAGCCCGGGTATCGGCGAAAAATATAAAAGCAGCGATAAAAGGAACGAGTGAAGCTAACAGAGATGATGTGAAAACCTGCAGAGATATATAAAAAAAAAAAAAGGGGGGGGGGGAAATGATGCATAGCCCTGTTCCTGTGGGAGTCTTATGGTGAGTATGATATCATCCCTCTTATGAAAAATGCCTCCACATGTGCACTTGCAGACACAGACACACACAAGCTCAGGGCCTGCCTTAAATAACTTTTAATCAAGTTTCAAGGTGTGGGTTTCAAGCCTCCTTGCATGGAGGTTCATAATCAAAGCACACAGGAAGGAGACATGTCATGGACCGATAAGAGTTCTCATCGTACTGTGCGCATTAGACCTTTATGCTGAGGACTGTGTGACAAAAAGGCTCTGAAACCCTAAATAAAGTGTTGCTGCTAAACATGCAACACCTCTAACAATATGTCTAATAGATGGACAAATATGAATCTGCAAACTTTGCAGTAAAAAAAAAAAAAAAAGAAGAATTTCAATCAAAAATAGACATCCAGCAGCAAAATCAGACCTGAACTAAATGAAGGACTCAAAACTTACTCTCTAGAGCTCATGTTGCTCCACATTCTTCAAACATTTCTCCCCTGCAGCAATTTATGCTGGTGGGCTACACAATGAGTAGAAAAGAGAGGCTTGCTCTTCTATATGTTATGTGTGTCTAGCTCTTAAGGGTTGAAGCCTGTCTTGCACAAGTACGTTCTAGCTTGAGGCACACGCCCGCTGCGTGCATTTCTGTTACACTCACTTGCACTGAGCAAATGCCCTTAATAACCATTTAGCTGCTAAGGCACGCTGGTCTGTCTTCCAGTCACAGCCTTAGCCGCTAATTACATTCCCAAAGTAATGGACAGTTCTGTGTTCCCTCAATGCTTCCCTTTTTTCCAGAGCACAATCAGCCAGCTGCCTTCGCGAGTGGGACTTGGTGGTCAGTGCAGACATGAAATGAATGTCCAAAATTCAACTCAAGACAGGCAGGTTTTTTTTCTTAAGCTAAAGTTCAACATTGAGTTGGTTTTTTTTTTAATAAGATGTTGTTTTTCTAAGACTTTCAGCTCATTTATTGCTAAGTATTCATTCTTCTCTGCACACAGCAAGCACAGGTGCAGAGTATTAAAAAGAATAAAAATATTAAGCCAGTCTGAAGCCTGGTCTGCACACATACATCTTAAAATTATTGAGTAAGAAATATATCATCAACATATAAAACATTTTATTTATTTCTGTAATTAAATTCAAAAAGTAAAATTTATTTTAAAGATGTTCAACAGAGTGATGTATTTGAGAATTAAGATTTACTAAAGAAATGTAAAGTTTATTTTCTCAGAAAATAATTTAAAGCCAATAAAAAAGATTAATTTTTACAAAGAGAAAAATTAAGTGATGGCCAAGTTATGCATTATGCAATCACAAAGATTGTTGTCTTGATAGTTGTCCAGCAGACATTCACTGATAATTTCCACAAAGTAGATTAGCCATATAAGATCATTGCTTAAGAAGTTGGCTGTTCACGACTGTATTTAATACAGTTGGAAAGTTGACCAGAAGGGACAAGTGTGGTTGTGCAACTAAATATTACAATCCATCAAAATAAAAAATCGAACTCAATTTGTAGACTCGGCACACACACAGTGATATATTGCAAGTGTAATTAAGACTATTGCAGCTAGTGAAAACCCCAATTTCAATTACTCTCAACACTTAAATATCATTGATGACCATTAAAAATATATGTTAATATAGAAATGCCTACTGAAAAGTATGTTTGTGTACTTTACACCTAATATTTGCCAGGCTAATTTTGCAACAGTTACAGTATCACTGCAGCATGGAGAAAATCAGGTCTGGCTCTGCTAGGTTTTAAGGAACCCCTGGTTGCTTGGATAATGGCCTTCAGTTCAAATCCATTGTTGGGTCTGGTGTGCATTGTTTTCCTTTTTGACAATACTCCACAGAGGTTCTGTGGGGTTTGGGTGAGGAGAATTGGCCAATCAAGTACAGCATTACCATAGTAACTAAAGTACGGTCTTTTGAATTTGAGGGCCGGTGTAAAGTCTTCCTGGATATCAAAATCAGCATCTTCATAAAGCTTGTTAGTGAAGGGATGAGTGAAATGCTCTAAAATTATCACTGTTGCTTAGGAACATTTTGCTATCACACTTTATCCTTTCACTTGACTTTCCATTAATATATCCTGCTTTCATAGATACAGCTGTGTGAAAAGGCATCTTCTTAAAAATAACCATAATGGCTTATAATGGCTTATTATACAGCCATTATAATAATGGCTATATTATAAACATCCAAGAAGTTAGCAATCATCCCTCTGATTGTGTAAGCTATAACATATTTATGTCCTTTAAATCAATTTTAAATCTGTCTTATGCTAGTTTCTTTTATTTATTCAGAATGGGACTGGGGATTTTGTTCTCTTCTAGAAAATAAATTTATCAAATAAAAAATACTGTCAAGTTTTTGGTGGCTCACTACCTCAGCTAATTAGCTGGGAGATTTTATCATCTCGATCTGCGCCAGCTGCCATTTTTATTTTAACCACAGCCACTTGCCCAAGCCAAAACACGTTTACTACCATCATGTTGAATCATTAAAAATGTCCCTTTGATCAGAGACAATTCAACCCTCTCTGTGATAAGACGCATGGCAGTATAAAAGGTGGTCTAGTCTGACCATCTACACATACGTTTTGTGCATAAAGGATTTGAGAAAAATAAAAGCGTGTTTGAAGTGACTAAGATTCTTATAATCGAGTCCACATACCTTGTACATAGTGAGAGAGCTGTCATGGTTGGATAGCCAAAGCAGACAGTCTTTCACTGCCTCTACCAGACAACTGAGGCAGCCGAAGGCCACCGTTAGGAGTGACGTGAATACCAAACAAACGTGAGTCCAAACTGAGCATACCTCGTTTCTCTACTGTGTAGTGCACAATTTTCTTCTCTGAAACCACGATTTTCTCTTTTTTACTATTTTCCTCACAACTGCAGCACCCAAAACAAAATATTCCATCAGTGTAATAATTTTCAGAGCTCCGATGCACTCCAGTGGCAGTGGGACTGAGCATATTATTTGCAATGTGGTGTTTTTGGACCTGTAAATACAAGTGCTCCTTCCCTGAGCCGTTTCAGAGAGGTGCCCTCAACCAGAGCACACAACCCAGATTTCCCATCGGCACTGCCTGATGGTCGACCCTGGACTGTGTTTGCATGGCTGTGGATGTTTGTGATTGAGAGAGCAGAGGTGTTCTGACAGAACATGCCTATCTGAATTGCTTACCGAATGAGCTACCTAAAAATTTAAATGAACATCACAAAATATTCATTTTGTAATGAACAAACAGTAATGAATCCGCATAATTACATACAGTGTATAAAAAAGCACAATTTGCTAAACGTCAAAATAATGCTAGAGAAATAATGCTATTTTTTTCATTGCAGATGTAGAAACAATAGAGTGACAATACATTAACCTGTTTAGTTTTTCTAAATTTTAATAAAACATTGTCACAATTTTTTATGATGAAATGACAATGGGAGATGAAAATGAGGAAAAGTGGGTCGCAAAGGGTGCTGTTGCCAATCTCCAGTGGTCAATGGGCGAGAGGCGGGGTACAGCCTGGACAGCTCGCCAGTCCACTGCAGTTCTAATAATATACTAATACTAATATTATCACCGTTTTATAAAATGTGCTTCTTAAAAAAAGTATTATTTCTGGCTGCAGGTAATTAACCAAAGGTGGAACCAGGAACAAAATAGTATTTATCAACATAGGTATTATTTTTAGAAGTGGTGGTGTGTTACATGTTAACAAATTACAGAACTGCTCATTATTAACCGACATCCCAGAGAAATATATGGTTATAAAAAATAATATAAGCTTTTTAATTGACTTGATAATAAGTATTGGTGAAGTTCAGAGCAACAGTATGGCGTTTTTCACATAGTGCTAAAATAGTAACTTTATTTCAAAACAATTTTACCAACCTGCTGTGAAGTACAGGAATGACAGCACCATGTTGCTGTAAGTGCGTTTGTGTTGAAGGGACTGGTGCACTTCACACAAACAGTTGGCAGCAAAAAAGGAAGCAATGCTAGCAATGTTTTCTTGCTTACATTTGGAGCAATAAAACTCAACATACATCCAAATTAGTGACAAACTGGTTGTAGGACAACAAAGTGATGGTTTGGTGGCAGACATTGCAAAATCCTTATCTCATTCCTACAGAAAATGAGTGGTCAGAGCTCAAAAGGTGTGTGTAACCAGGGCAGCCTCAAATCCTGACTTGGTTACAGCAGTTTTGTCAGGAGGAATGGGCGACAACTAAACCAAATTATAACTAGGCACTGTGGAAGGCAATGCTACCTGTTATTAAATAAATCTATGTAAATAAATATGACAATAAATATGACAATAAAATTTTACTATTTTAAATATTTAAAATAGTTTAATAGCTTTAACTATTTTGACTATTCTATTGCAATCCTCTTTTAGTTTTCTCAATTCCACAAGAAAATTACTGAATATTTCAAACCTTGGCAAAAAGTGTCAAATTCTCACACAAATTCTGTTCACAAACAGAAAACATTTTATATTGTAATTTCCATGATGTCTAAAGTCTAGCTTAATCTAATACCAGACAGTAAAAATAAATGTTTCATGTCTTTCATCCAGTGTAAGAAAATACCTTGTTTCAACTGCACATGCATACATTTTTACAGTTTACATACCTAATTAAACGTGCAATAAATCCATTTTAAGAGAAGTTGATTCATTATTTATAGTTAAACACAGTAGGCTACAATATAATAATACAGCATTAACATTTGGAACATTAAATCACTTTGCAATATGTCTCAGTTTCTCTCCCCAATGCATTAGTTTAATTACGGTTATTAGGAGTGATGAAAATATACAGCTCAGGTATGCATTATGTGAATACTAAAACACCTAGATCAGCCTCTCTAGATATAGCAATAAGAAGGGAGCAAAGGTCTCTGCCAAAACAGAGGACAAAAACACGGATGTGAGAGACAAGCCAGCGAGGTTGGTGAGTTATTTTCTCTCTGTTTCAGGCTCTCTGGCCATACCAGGAATGAGAGCTCACCTGAATAGGACCAGTAGGGGTCACCAGCTGTCCTCCTCTCCCTCATTACGCCGGTGCTCCCAGGACGGCTGCCTCCAGTGAAGCGAGGTTGGTCACCCGATGCAACTGTGGGGGACAGAGATGGAGGTCAGGAAATCCACTGGGACAAAGGGAAGTTTACGAACAGCGGTGAAACAGAATCATTAATCTACTAAAAATGTCTGAATAAAGCATCTGGTGTCAATGGAATT
>CAEFZY010020464.1:0-15295 GCA_903066815.1 Brachyrhaphis roseni | reverse complement strand
ACGGCATATCAGCTGGACCAGCGTCACCTCAGCTCAGCCCTGCGCTCCTCCGATCTCCTCTCCTCTCCTCCCCTCTCCTCTCCCCTCCTCTCCTCTCCTCTCCCCGCCTCTCCTCTCCTCTCCTCTCCTCTCCTCTCCTCTCCTCTCCTCCCCTCCCCCTCCCCCTCCCCTCCTCTCCTCCTTTTTTCTCTACAACAGGAAGTGGAGCGAGGCTGAAAATAGACGGAGTGATTGTGGGCCTGATGTGGAGCCAAGCAGTGGAAGCCCTGCGTGGGTCGTTGTCCAAACCAAATAAACAGGACGACTTATTGCAGAGCAACAGGCCATCAACACACAGCCTTGTATATTTAGAACAGGCTGTAAACAGTTTACCTTGTTTTGTGTCGATAACAGACTGTCGACGTCTTTAAACGCTCTGAGTTCAGGAGGAACATTTACACCAAGAAAAACAGTTAACAAGAGAATTTACTGTCTGTTTTCATTTCACTGTTAATTGAGGATGAAATCAGATGAATTTTGTACAGTTTGCCCTCTAAAGTTATTTTCAGTCAAGGTCAGAGGTCAGTTAAAACCCCAAGAACAGGAGGAAATAAAAATAATTAAAAAATGTTAGTTTATTGTTCAAGGAATCTTGGAAACCAGAATTCCTGTTTATTCCCATTTAGTTTCAACTCAACAGATTAACATTCAAACATGTCATGAATTTCTGTTTCTGTCTAAGATTGGAAAAGATGAGACACTTTTTGGTTTAAAGTTTTTTTCCAGCAAAAAAAGATCAAAGAAATAAATAAATCCTGAAATGAGCAATAAAAACTCACAGAATTCACCAAACATCAGCGTATTGATCCACACAGATCAATAACAGTATTATCTAAAGTCAGGAGGCAGCAGCCTGGCTGAGCTTCACACTGGGAGGTAAAACTGTTTGGGTTTCGGCTCTGAATCATTTGGGAACCAGGAAGCAGCTGAGCTCTAGTAAACTGGTTCTGAGTCGGTTCTGGTCCGGAAGATACAAACAAAACCGAGCAAAAATATAAAACTACTCCTACTGGTGGATGTTTTATGATGAATGTTGATGTGAACTGAGTTAACTATTATAAAGATCAGTAAAGCTCCTTCAGGGTAATCATGTCATCAATATAATCTAAGATTGATTATTAATGCTGAAGTCATTAAGACGTTTTAGTCACATGTTGGTGTGTTAGCATTGGCCAGCAGGCAGCTGACATCATTCTCTGTCTAAATTGTCTCAAATGCAGGAAATGTTTTATAAAACTGGAAAACTTCTAAACGTTTCTGTCCGACATTTAAATGTTGTTGATGTGAACAGTAAAATCAGCTCTTATCCCAATCTATAACCAAACCCCAAATTATCCACTCATCACACAGCAGCAACAATGGCAGATCACATATCTGCATGACCTTCAGACAATAGAAAGAGCCTGATCCAACTCCAGCCCATTTGCCTAGAAAGTCCGGTTTGTTTGGGTTGGTGTGAATGAGTAATCAGCAAACTCTGGTTAACTATAAACCTCGCTCTGGGTTGGGTGGACGTGAACTCTGGTGTGGTTCAAACGCAGATATGAGCACCAAGCGGACCAGAGACCGCTCCAAAAGCAGCTAGCGGACTACGGCACAAGGCATTCTGGGTAAATCCAACCAAAACGAGCTCACAGTCTAACGCTAGTGGGAGAAATGTTCCCTGATCTTTTACCAACGAGACAAGAGAAATCCTCCAACTGCTAAAATCTGACGTCACTCCATTTTTGTTTAAGTTTTGTGAAGAAGGAAGTTGCGCTCAGAGGTTTTGTGTGGTTTCCTTCAGTGGTCTTGGTGCAGCGCCCCCACAGGCCAGGAGGGGAACAGGTTGGTTTGACTCAGAACCACAGCAGCTGGAGGTGGACCTGATGGTCCAACTTTGGTCCACAATAGAACCAAGTCTACCAGACTATCAGGTGGGAAATCTAGAGACGCTCTGGCTTGATCCTCCAACAAACTAAAACAACTTCAATGTCTTCAATGTCAAATAAAGCAAATGAAAAGGCCTCAATGGTCAATAATCAGTTAGTCCAGCAGGTACAAAGAAAAACCAGCTTTTAAAATAAAACCAGCATTAAAACCAACCAGTCAGGATGTATGAATAGATTATAGATCACTGGTGAACATGCTGAATCCTTAAAAAGGGAACAAAGGGGCGGTCTGAGAGTTGCGTGCCGTTATCCCTCTGACACTTCAATGTGAGGGGATCCAAATGTGTTTAGTGACAGACTTCTGTCCTCGGGGTAAAGACAGGAAACTGAATCTGGAGGCCAAACAAACCCGTAGGGAACGTTCACATGCAGACACTGACATCACACACATCCCTGCGTTGTTCTTCATTTCAGAGACATGAAGTGTTTCCTATGATCCTGCAGCAACTAATTTATAGTCTGTTTAGGTTGAACTCCACAAAGCAGCCTGTGAGCTGCATTTCCATCTGATTTTCTCAGGGAGTCTGTTCCAGCAGAGATGTGTTTATCTGCGGCCCACGTGGGCTGTGACGGTTACAATCTGCAGATGCTCGCGCTGATACCACCGTTTCACAAAAACACATTTTCTCCCAGCAAAGATGGCGACGTCAGCGAGGTGACTTCACGGCCGGGAGCGCCAACAGAGAGCGGTGGCGTGCGAGCGGCCGCGGTGACGTCAATGTGTTGTGTTATCGTGTTTACGCTCTGTGTGGAAGATCAACACACGCCTGCTTTATTTATTGCCACTCAGAGGCAGTTATGAACCATAACAAAACAAGTCGTTCTACATTCTGCCTCATGTTCGTCTCCCAACGTTTCCCTCCAGATAGCAACCGACTGGGTCAAGAAAGAAAAAGAATATTACACCAACACATAGGAAACATGATATCTATTGTTCTTACAGGGTTTTTCTGAAACAGACTAAAATAAAATAGTAACAGAGTGAAATAGACTTTCTATTTATATCTACAGTCGTCTTGGTTTCTCAGAAAAATGTTCTTTATTTTGGCTTTTGTCCAAAATCAACATCCAAACCTGAAAGAAGTCAGAACTGCATGAAAACATGAAATAAACTATTTTAAAATAGATTTTAAGCACATTCTGCCAATAATATTACATGAACATAAAATCTACTGTATTTACAGTTTTGATGCACATTTTCTGAAACAGACTAAAATAAAATAGTAACTTTCAGAGTCAGATATACTTTCTGTTTGTATTTGCAGTGACTTTGGTTCTTCTCCAGAAAATGTTCTTTATTTTGACTGTTTTCCAAAAATAAGATCCAAAACCGAAGAGGAGCCAGAACTTTTACTAACAGATTGCCACAACTATAGAGTTTGTTCTTGTTTCTTTAGTTTAATCTATGATAAAATCAGACCAGGCCTCAGAACCAGAACCAGCCTGGTTTATCAGGTTGATGAGTCGTTTGGACCTCTGGTTCTGACACCTTCAACAACAGACTTAGAGAAGATATGCAGCATCTAAGATTAATCAATTATGAAACGATCAAACACTGTATTGCTCAAAACCATCAGCTGACCCTGGACAGACCATTTCTCTCCAGATTTCATCATTTCCTGCACAGTTTGACGCAGCAAAGCAGCTCAGAGCAGATCGGAGCCGTGCAAGAAGGTAATTAGCTTCCCGCTAAAATGTACTGTACATGTTACTGGTAATAATTGTATTTTAATGGCAATAAAGAGAGAATTTGCCTCTGGCATAAGCAATATAAACAAAAAAACCCTCATCAAATGTTAAGTTTACAACATTATGACAGATAATTAGATTTTAATGCTGTTATTTGTGTGACTTTTAGCTATAAACGTTCATGTGGGGTCAATATGTACTTGCTCCATGTTGCACATGGTAGTGATCTTTTCTTGGTAAATCCTGTCAACATGCAGCTGATGTGACTTGATGAAAACTTCCAGCTTTGTCTCTTCTGTCCAAAATACTTTTTACTAGAAGCTTTGTGGATTGTCAATGAAAATATTTTTGTTGAACCACAATTCAAAAGCAACATCTGATTTTTACTGGTTAATTTTCAGTTCTTACTTTTATCAGTTTCAAGTTATTTCAGTCATTGTGGGTTTTTCTGTGATTAGCAGGGAGGCACCAACCATTTTGTCATGTGTGTCTGTGACCCAGTGATGGGATGGAAAGGATTTGTCTAGAACAGGCACCAGAAGGTGTAACGTGACATCAAGCAGCAGCCAGAGGATCCTAGTGGGTCAGAACCAGCAGCACTTCATGAAGCCTCACTGTGGTCCTGGGTGGGTTTGTCATGGTGATGCGATCATATCTCTTCACGAATCTACAACACCTCTAACCTGTTGTGAAGCTCTAAAGCTCTGTCCACTTAGTGACTCAGGGTTAGAACCCGACTCACTTCCGAGTCCAGATCCCATGTCAGCAGCAGCAGCAGCAGCATCCCCAAAGGAGACCCAGAGGGGAAAGGTCGTAAATCTCCTCCAAGTCAACAAAACACATAAAACTGATTGCTTGAGGTCCCTGATGTCCTCAAGCATCCAGAGAATGACCAGAATAAACAGATGAATCGGAGCAGAAAACCCAAACTGGTTCAATAAAAGGCAAAAAGCCCGGTTCGGTTTCCTCTGTGGTTCTTAGATCTTCTCAAAGTGTCTCATGAGAAACAAGCAGTGGAAGAAATAATATGTTTTCTTTCCTCAAACCCTGAGCCAAATGTTTTCACACACCAACATTAATAAAAAACATGTTTTTCCTGCTTTAAGATTCCTTCACATCGCGTGTTTTTAATGACAGATTGCATTTATGAAGCTCTAGGAATCATGTGACTGTAAGGGAATAAACTTTAAAATAATACAGTTATTCTGTCTGAGCTTTAAAAATATTCAACATGTTAAACACACTGTATGCATCTTATTGTACTTGTTTTTATCAAACTGCACATTAACTCTTAATGGATGTTTTTCTTCCTGCTTCACTTCATTTCCCCTCTGTTGTTGTGCAATACCTCCCCCTGCTGGTTAACATGCCGCACTGCACCTCAAACCTGTCAAGTTTCTAAAAGGTCAAAAGTTTTAGCAGTAAAACCACTTTTGAGTTTTTCCAACTAACCAGCTTCTCTTGATGCTGTGACAGATTCTGTTGTTCTTTCGATGACCAATCAGGATGATTGGAAACATTAATTTCTGCTTTTTGAGTTATTTCACCATTAAACTCCTGATTCCTCCTCGTCTTTTGGTTCCACGTAACAAAATCAGTGTTTCGATCTAAACGGGCCATTTATGGACCCTGGACCAGGTCCAAACAGGAACCAGCTGTTCCTTCTGGAGACCCTCAAAGAAAACATTAATATTCTTACAAGGAAAATGTTTGGTATTTTTCTTTTATTAGTCATATTTTTGCTGTTATTTAAAGATCAAAGCAAGTTTGGCTAAAAATATTCTCCCACTTTTTACTAAAAACAGACTTCAGTAAACTTGTTCCATAAACCTGTCTGAGTAAAGGGAGAGTTTTTAGAATAATAGAATAAATTAAATAGAAAACATTAAACTAGAAGAGTCAGGAAAACATCTACAATATAGTTTTTCCCTTTTTTACCTTTTGCCATTAAAATTACATTTTGCATGTTTAATTAATTTCTGAGCCAGTAAGAATAAAATAATTCATAATAAAATTTGAATTATTGATTCCAAAAAGGAAAAACCAGTTGCTTTGTGTAAAACATTTGGACTCTCCTGATCATTTCAAAAGTTTTTCAAAGAATCTTTTTAGTGTTTCAGGTGATTTAGTTTTATCATTGACCTGACAGTAATAAAGTCTCTTTTGCTCCTGGAGCCATTTGGAGGTGTGTGTGTGTGTGTGTGTGTGTGTGTGTGTGTGTGTTTGAACCAGTGCAGCTCATTCTGCTTCCTGTGTGCAGCAAACATCTTATTACAGTTGAAAAGAGTCTTATCTTTCTTTTCTTATCCTTCACGCATTTATTTCACTTTTTTCTAATTTCCCAGGTTTTGTACCTCTGGTTGCCATGGAAACGGCTCAGCTGATATCACATGATCTGCAGAAACGATTAAACAAACGGAGTGTGTCCTCGCTTCTACCGTTCAAGTTCACCAATCTGCATTAATTCATCTGCCTCCTGTGTGTGTGTGTGTGTGTGTGGGGGTGTGTGTCTACATGCTTCATGAGCGTTGGTCTTACTTCATGTGTGTGTGAGTTTACACTTGGATGAGCCTTCTGTTCAGTGTGCGGTCGCTCTCACTGAGCTGGGTTTGTAGGTCGCAGTGTTCTCACACACACATACGCCCACACGCACGCACGCACACACACACACACATACGCCCACACACAGGCACACACACACACACAGGCACACACACCCCCACATGGCAATGTCAGAGGACGATGTTGGGTGCTGTTAGTCGCTGGACGGCCGCGGCTGTGTTTGGATGTTTAGGGGGTCCCAGAGGTCTTGTCAGGCGTACAGGGAGGAAGTGGAGCTGAGAGGCTGTGTGTGTGTGAGTGGGTGGGTGAGGGGGTGTGTGGGTGTGTGTGTGAGCGTGTGTGTGTGTGTTGCTGCAGGGTTCACAGCCTCCACTGCTGTGTAACATGTCGACTTGTTTTAGTGATGTCATGCTGTACAAATACACACACACTCTGTGTGATTGCAACCCTCACACACACTCCTGCATGAGCTCTGTCCCGAGTCAAACACGGGGGTAACGAGTGTCTGACTCGGCAGCAAACGGGTCCATTAAAGCTGCAGGACCTTCTGGTTCTGATCCAGTCGGTGAACCTGATGTTAGGAAATCAGTTTCTGTGTTGAACATGCAGGTCGAACCCACAGCTGATCAATATTTAGTTTTACTAAATATCCAGAAAAATCTCTCTAATATATTTGTATAATTATTAAAATGTGATCATGTTCCACCAGGCCAGCTGGCTGTGGAGCTGCTTTCTGCTGTGGCCCATCTGTGGATAAAGTCTCTGCTTTAATCCATCAGATGATGCTTTGTGCTCCACCTCGCACCTCTGCAGCATTTAGCTGGATTAAAAACTGCGTCTGTTAATCAAAACCTCCTCATCTTCAGGGCTCCACTCCCGAACCGCTCAGGGTGTTCCCGGACCGTGATGCGACTTACTGCAAACTGATGTACCAGAAGCTTGAGGCACGCTTCCAAACAAACGCTAAGAACAAGCTAATGGCTCAACCCGGGTCCAGTTGGTCCAGTGAGGCTTCGCTCCATCCTGAAGCTGCGTAACTGGACCTGAATCAGTCCTCCATTCAGAAAAAACACCAGGTGACGCTTACAACCAGAGAGCTGAACGAGTTCACTGCGTGCGACCTGATCTGTTGTAGAAGTAACAAAATAATCCCAATAATCCAAGTAATCAAAACAAATCCACATTAAGGACTTTCAGCTCATTTAGGTCAGTCTGACTCCAGCAGGTCAGTCCTCTTATGTCAGATATATATTTTATAAAACGCAATGATCACTAACAGACCAAACCTGAATAAAGAGTTTCTATGATGGGAACAGAGATGATGAGGCATGATGAGGAGTACAAGCATCTTAATCTGGCCTAATCCAGGCATTAATGTATGAACATTTAAAACAACACAGACTGGAGATGATCCATCGTCTGTTTGGTTCTGATTAACTTTACAACCAAGAAGCTGCTGAGTAACAGAGGAAGCAGATCCTCAGTCACTGGTTGCTATGGCGACGGGAAGCCCACATCAGCTTCACCATCACCAACGATCAGTGTAACAAAACTTAGAAAATGTTCAAACCAAAAGTGATCGTCTGGGAGGAAACGGACGTCGTTTTATTCAAGTCCATGAATAAAATGTTGATGTGGAGAAGAAACTGTGACTAAATGAAAAGGTTTCAGACTCAAGATTGTGACATCATTCAAATCTGAGCTGAAGATTCTCAGAGAAAATCCTGAAACTTGAACTAAAATCATTAAACAAACGGATCCAGATGAGGATTCAGAGTCAAGTTTCTGAGTTTTAGCTGTAATTTGGATTTATGACTGTTTCCAGGCTTTTTACCAAAGTATGTTGTATTGGACTTTTTTCATATAACAGAGTTTTATAGCTTTCATGATTTTTTATGACTGATGATATATTTGATGTATTTTTACATTCCTGTAACAAACATTGAGCTGGAAACCATAAGACTGAACTTTGGCCACTATTTCCTGATAATCTGGTATAAATGATTCATCTTAGACAAACTGAAAGTGTTGCTGCTGAACAGTTTTAAGGCTATTTAACCTTGAAACTGTTGAAAAGAAACAAAAGGATAAAAACAGGAAACCTTGAGGTGAACAAACAGATGTGATCCGAGTCACATCAGTAAAATAATCCAGGTTTTTACCACCTGGAACAAATAAAAAACGAGCCCAGCAACAGACTCCCAGCCTCTGCTGCTCCTCTCCTCAGTTCTTGCTGCACCATCCAACCATCTGATGCTGAAGCTCCGTGAACAGGAAACGGTTCCCTGTTCGGGTCGGTGTGGTGGCGTCACTTCTAATCTTCTTACGGAGGTGCAACGTGTCACGATCTCTGCGACCCGTCGGTGACCCGGACCTCTGAACTGCAGCTGAACCTGCAGCTAAATCCTGCACTAAGCAGCGGCGCTGAGCCGGGCTGCGGCTGCCCGTCCTGGAGCTGCAGCGGTACCGTCATGAATTAGTCAGACCCGGCCCGTCCTCCACGCCACCCGGCAGCGCCGCCGCTAACGTTCTCATGGTCATGCATGATTTACTGGCTCCACAATCTATATTTTAGAAGGAGCTCCGGGGTTTTCACACAAACGTTTAGCTGGAGTTTAAGGTCACGGTTGGTTTTTAATCCGCCGTTGGGAAAACAAACACAGAACCATGTTTGGACTCCAGAGAACAGAATCTCACCAACGATACACGTCTCAGTGTCAGTTTGGATCAGCGGTTCTGTGTCTGAGATGTAATTTACGTTAAATTTTCATCAAGTTTCAGTCACAGAAAGAATTCAGGATTAGAATGAATGATTGGGCTTTTAAAGAAAGGATCAGATTTTAAAAGGAAAAAACTAATTTATTAAAGAAATAATCCATACTGGTTGAATAAAGCAAACTAACAGACACACCTGCCATCTGAGGAACCGGAAATGAAGCTCTGCTGACTCAGCAGGACTTTCCGGACATTTTCTCATTTTAAACACTCAAGTAAATGGAGTTTGCTGAAAGGTCCTGAAAGGTCCAAACTCTGGTTCTGTGGGCATTTGGAGAACTTGAACTGATTCTGAAAGGACCTTGAACTCAATTCAGCAATAATCTACAGTATGGATGCTGTTTGTTTAGGGTTATTTATATTATCATAACACAAAAAATGGTGGAGTTAATTTTTCAGTCATATTTCCATTATGCTATTGCTAGCAAGCAATGTTTTTGGAGATAAATATTTTTGTTAGAAATCAATCGCTAATCAAACATTTAGGACCTCGGAGTTGCCAGGTGATGGGAAAGAGCTAATAATAATAAAACCTAATAATCATGAGGATTTTGAAATGGCTCGTTTTCTAGACACCAAAAAACATGAACTTAATGCAAGAAAACAGCTGGTTGGTTTGTTTGGACTTGGATTGTTCCAGTAGAGACTCAAATGAAAGTACCAGAAAGAGCAACAATAAACTGTCAGAACCTTTATTAACGCATCGTATCCGTCATTCTGTCCCGTCCCACAGCTGATCTTCACTCTGTACGAATAAACGTTAAGCTTTGAAACGATTCATCATCAGTTTTTTATATTATTCAATCCACAAAAAGTTGTTTTAATATCAGAGTCAAGGAAATATTAATTATTAGTCGTCTATTGATTTCTCTCTGTTTCTTTAAAGAGCCTCAGTTTTATCTATTTCTACATTTCTTACATTTTTCTCCTCCTTAAAGGGGCAGTTCAGGGTTTTTAAAGGTCTTTTTAAAGAATCATCTATTAGGTCTTCTAATGTTTAATTGAAGTTATTGCCAACAGGAAACTGAACCGGGTGAGAAGAATAAACAATAAGCATTATTACCCATAATTCATTCTAAAATGAGCTGAAATATAAACGGCAGAAGCCAAATAACCTCATCTACTAACTGAAACACTGTAATTACCCTCAGAAATACTTTGTTGCCTAAAAACAAACCTTGAAAATTAATCAGTTTGCAAACTTTGACTGTTTTGTGTTGAATGAAAGATAAAAATGTCTGCATGGCAGAGGAATAGATTTTCATCTCCTCTTTAATCACCAGATCAGTTCCTCTCCACTGCTTCCTGTTACATCAGTGATGCTAAAACTACAATCACACAAAAAATGCTGCAAGCTAAACATTGTTTTGTTTTCTGTGTTTCCATCTGCTGTGTTTTCACTACGTTTCTAACTGTCTGTGGTGTTTTCCAGCAGAGCTGCTCTGATTCTTCCTCCTCCTCCTCCTCCTCCTCCTCCTCCTCCTCCCTCTGCGGCGCTCGGCTGAACTCTGCCTGAACCTTCGCCTGAACCCTGCATGAACTTTCCTTAACTGACCCATTTAATCTACGCTCTGCGTAAAGAGGACTGCGTAGAGAGAGGGAAAGAAACGGGGGAAACGGCGGTCCACGAGCAAATCCTCTGGCATGATCAGAGTCAGCATCACAGAAACACCTGCTAATCACCAAACACGTGTGTGACGGCCGGCGAGCGAAAGCAGCTTACATAAGAGCTGGAGAAGGAAGGGCGGGAAGCCGGGAGGGAGCGGGAACACAACTGCAGCCAACACAAAGTTTTTATTTCAACAAGTCAGGAAACATCAGATCTACAGGTCAGTCAGAAAAGGTCTGATGTAGCAGGAACACAAGAAAACAAGAAAACACCTGGAAACACCTGGAAACATCTGAAACATCTGGAACTGGAGCTCCAACCAAACATCCCAGTTTGAAGCAATAAACTTCAGCACACTGTAAAAACACAACCTTATTTTTGGTCCAGTTTCTAGTGCAGATATATTAAAACACTTCAAATAAGACAAAACTTCCTCACTAGTAACTTTTCAGTAAGATACATGAGCTTGTTTTAGGTTAATAATTCCTTAATATTAACTAATAGTTACAAGTAAAATAATTAAACTGAAGAGATTATTCTGGGTTCTGTCTTTATGTTTCTGTGCATATTTGTGTAAATGTTCTTAATTCTGCAGCAGAAACTGGGCCAGAAGCAGTTGGTATTTTTCCGGATCGCAGCTCAAACCAAACGGTCCACCTGCTCTGCAGGCTGCAGGTCCAACACAACATTTAACACAACATGCAGGAGAAACTGGACAATCACATCTTGGTGCTTTAGAACGGTTTGGACAGCAGAGGATCCAGACTCAGGTCCAGTTCAGCTCAGATAATTAGATTTATTCAAAGTTTGCACACTTTGGCTGTTTGACCCCAAGAGGCTCTGAATTCAGAGAAAATATAATCTGTTCATAATCTGTAGGAACCTGTTACCACTAACCAGATTTGTTCCACTGGGGACCAAGCTGATAGTTGACTTGCAGGTGTTCCTGTCGGATCCAATCGACCCGTCTAGATGGACGGAGAAAAGTCCAAACAGTCCCAACAAAATTCACATCATGATACTGAAACAGTTCTGACATCCAGGGATTCTCAACCCAAATGAGACGAAGGACAATAAGAGTCTGAATGAAAAGTTGGAGATTTAAAGAGCTTGAAGGTGAAACTGGTCACCTCAACAGGCAGTGGGAACCAGTGGTACCAGTTACTGCCTTGGTGGTCCAGGTCGTCATGTGCAGGGAGGGATGGAGAGGCAACCTGGAGGTTAACCTTCACTCTGCTCCACAGCTGAGCTTCCATCACAGTAACGATCATTGTGAGGAACTGCAGTAGGAAAAGTTGATGGAAATACAAAATTCTAAATAAATTCTTTAATTTTGCATAAAAGGTTTTATTCTAACTTGAGGCGATTTTTAGATTCAAGTAAAACTGCGCTAAGTTCTGATGTTGCAAACGGCTCCAGCCTCCAGTGGATCAGTTCCTGACCAGAGGTCCAATCCAGCCTGGATGGAGGATTTTTAGTCAATTTATTCCATGTTAGTTTGTTGCCTCCACTGCGCAGCATCTGATGAAATGACTCTTAGCGTCGCCTGTTTGGTTTAAAACCAGTTGGAAAACTAATTCATATTTTATTTTGCTCTTCTACGGTGCATTCAGGTGCAGCCGATTCTCCGGTCAGTTCTGCACCGGCTGCAGTTAAAATACTGGAGCGTGTTGATGAAATGACCCAAACACATTTCATTTACACCAAAATAAAACATGCATCAGGTGGGAAGTTCAGATAAAAAATATGGCGACCAGTAAAGGGATGGTGCAGATTTTATATATGTTCTTCAGGCACAGAGTGACATTTTATAACACAATCAAGTAACTTTGTTACCTTCAGTTGTTATAAAAATGTTATATCAAAAGAAATTTTATGCCTTGAAATTGAGTCTCTGTCTCTTTAAGAAGCTCAAGCTCCGCCCCCAGGATGTCATCCCAACATGGCTCCTCTATTAACCCTATAACATTTTCACCAGCGTTGCTCTGAGCAGCAGCTGCTGTAATGAGCTCAGCAGGTGTTGCTAATTGCTGCTGGCTAGTCTGAAGGAGCTGAATGGGGGAGGAGCTGCTCATTGAAGGCGGGGCTAAGATTTCGCCAACGTCTCCAACAGTCCAGGTTTGTTTTTGATGATGGAAAAACTTTCTAACACGATGAAAAGCTAAAAACAGTGAATTTTATATGCGACTGCCCCTTTAAGGAATCCATGTCTGGTTTGTTTGTGTTTGCTGCTGTGTTGTGTTGTAGTTGAGCGCAGAAGAAGTTCTGGCCCCCTGCTGATAGATCTTTATGATCCTATTAGTGGTGATTATCTGAGGAGGCTAAACGACGCTGCATGATGACCATCCAGACGTCCAAACTGGACATCTCTGCTTGATCCAAATTAAACTTTATTCCCTCCCACATTTTTTCTTATTACGATCCTTGATGTTTGAAAACATCATAAATTATTCAAGCTGTGGCTTTAAGTCACGGCTGAGCAGGCAGCAGCTCTGTGCTGATGTGGGTCACTGTGTGAGCCTCCTCCACCCAACAGGGGGTTCTGGGTGGGGGGAACCCGGGTTGGATCCAGTAAATGTTTGGATCTGTGACAGACATGTTTGGAAACATGGCGGCGTGTTTTTGCCGGCGCCTCGCCTCCATCAGGAGCCCGGCAGTGTGGATGAACATCCAGTGTGTGTTCAGGGGGGTTTCTAGTGCAACACTCGGAGTATTAATAGCCGTAAACTCCAGCTGACCCCAGAAGCCGCCGGCGAGTCAGGCTGATGCCGTCTGCCTCCCTCGATGTGACGGCGCTGCCTGTAATCGTATCGCCAACATGGAGGACGAGGACGCATCATACGGTCCGACCCGGTCCAAACGGGACAGGAAGGAAGTCCTGAAACAGTCCTTCAGACCGGCCCTGTCGGTCTCTGTTTGACGGACGGCTGCGGGTACCAGAGGCCGGGTTCAAAGGTCAAACAGGGCGTCCCGGAGAGCGGGACGGCGGCCCCGTCTCGAGCCGCGCGGCTGCAGGAACGCCGCTGACAGAGGTCAAAGCGGCGACGCGGCGAAGGCCTCGGAGTCGTCCCTCATGCAGAAGACTGGCTGTCACATCACATCAGCGCCGTCCAAACGTCTCCCAGGTTCCTGACACACATTTCCTGGTTCAAAACGTAATAAAACACTCGATCCGTCAAACGCTGCTTCAGAACCCGATCAGAACATCAGGATCAACACTGACAGGGTTTATTCCTGATCAATCTGGTGATTGTAGGTTTTATTAATCTGTAAACATCAGAATGAACAGAGATAATCAGGTATTGATCTTTGATCATCTGACTGCTGGTCGGCCAAAACACTTTACTGGTTTCCAACACCTCAATTTATCAAGAACTTTCTACGACCCATTTCATCAAATTCAAGATCCATTTAACTTCTGCTGAATATATTATCAATAAACAGTTTTATACAAAGCAAACTCAATGAAAACTGAACTCTGTTGCAGCTGAACCACATCAGAAAATAATATTGATAAATGTTTGATGATATCAACTCTGCACTGGAACGTCACATACAAGCTACCAACTCCTAGAAAACATCAGTTACTGATCTCTAGACAGCCTGTGAGATATCAATATTCCACTGATATTATGATGATATTCTGCAGCTCCAGTATCACCAGTACTGAGTCTTTACTGGATCATGTCCACCAAACCAGACAGGATGAGCAGGAATCGTTCACTAAACGATTGTAGCGCCTTATTTATTATCCGGTTCCTATAAAATATGGTTTAGATTAAATGTGAGTCACTTTCTCTGATCCTTTAATGGATTCTGATGAAATGAAATCCAGAATCACAGAAATGTTTCTTTTGCTCCTGGATCCAGAGTGGAACCGATAGTGAAGAACTGTTGGACCTCTGAGCTGCAGATGTTTCATAAAATAATCATTTATTGTTTATCTGATGGTTCTGTGGTGGCAGCATCAGAACAGTGGGAGGTCTGGATTATCTAAATAATATTAACCACTGCATCTCTGCACACCGCTGGACTTTGACTGGACCGATTGGAGGCTGAATTAAGCTAGTCAGGGTGAGATAAACTGACTCTCCTGGTTTCTGACCTTCAAACTCTGAAAACTTTTCCTGCATTTTCTACAACAAAGTCACAAACTTCACTGTATTTCTTTGAGGTTTCCTGTGAATAAATGGGAGGAAAATGATCAATGATTTTCAAGTTTTCAACAAATAAAATCTGAAAAGTGTGGCATGTGTTTATATTCAGCCCATCTGACCCAGTTCTGAGTAGAACCGCCTCATCATCTGAACGTCTACAGATGAACTCAAACTCAGTCAGACTGGATATCATGGATAAGTTGAAGTGCATTCCCACCATCCCTGTTCAGTCTGCCTAGTCAAAGTCCGGTTTGGTTGGTGAGGTGTGAATGCTGATCGGACTCTGGTCCTCCAACTGGTCCCAGTTCGGTTTAGGTTTAGGTGTCGTTCAAATTCATGTGAACACCAAGCGGACCAGAGACCGCTCCAAAAGCAGGAAGTGAACTACAGCGCAGGGCATTCTGGGTAAATACAACCAAAGCTAACGTGCTAGCCTAGCTTTAGCAGCAGAAATGTCTCCTGGTCTTTAGCCAAAGACTAAAGAGAAATCCTCCAACACTAAAATCTGATCCTCCATCTTGTTTCCATCTGGT